>JAAQRG010045180.1:0-5000 GCA_011634625.1 Babylonia areolata
GGACTCAACATAGGAAGGCAGTGAATTCACATTCACTGTGTCTAGGACTCGACATAGGAAGGCAGTGAATTCACATTCACTGTGTCTAGGACTCGACATAAGAAAGGGCAAGGGGGGTTGGGGGGGGACCTAATCCTCTCCTTCCGTCGTTTTAACCTTCCCCAACCAAGCAGGTACCCATTCACACCTGGGTAAAGTGTGGAAATCAGAGTAAAGTGACTTTCCCAAGAAGACTGTCTTGTGAGACAGATGGATGTCACTGCTACATGCATGATGTATTGATTGACTGATTGTTACGACAGGTGGACCACCTGACAGGACAGCAGTGGACCTTCACTCAGATGAAAGATGCCGCAGTGCGAGTGGCCAGTGGTCTGTGCAGACTGGGATTAGGCCGTGGTGACACGCTGCTCCTGCTGTCCTACAACTGTCCGCAATTCGCGATACTCTTCTTGGCCTGTGCTGCTGCGGGAATCATCGTCTCCACTGCCAACCCCATGTACACCCCTGGTATTCATGCACTTGGTTTTGTTTCTATCGACTGTAGTTAACGTTTTTCTATTTCAATCCTCTCTCTCTCTCCCTCCCTCTCTTTATCTCTACTTTTCCGTCTGTCTATCTGTCTCTCTTGCTCTGTCTTCCGTGTCTAGCGAAGTACATAAGCCATAAATTATCAATTATCATGAATAAATATAACAGATGAAAGACAACAGATGGAATTAAATCACAAGAAACAGCACTTACAGTGCAACAAATTTGAAATACTTAGAACAGGAAAGGGGAGGTTACCACTTCAAAAAGACAATGGCCGAATGAATGTCACCCGCATATTTGTATCCGTATCTCTCTGTCGTGTCCTGTAGAGGCCAATGATCTGCTTTCCTATCCTATCCTGCACTCTCTCACCTTGTCCTGTCCCGCTGTATACAGTGGTGCTGGCACGAATGATATAGATTTCAGGACAGCAACATCCTGTCTTGTTCTGTCCTCTTGTCCACAGAGGAGCTGGCTGAAGATGCCAGCATGCTCGAGAATGTTCAGCCCTGTCCCGTCCTGTCCCGTCCTGTCCTGTCCTGTCCTGTCCTGTCCTGTCCTGTCCTGTCCTGTCCTGTCCTGTCCTGTCCTGTCGTGTCCTGTCCTGTCCTGTCGTGTCCTGTCCTGTCCTGCCATGTCCTGTCCTGCACTGTCCTGTCCTGTCCTGTCTTATCCTTTCCTGTCTTCCTGTCCACAGTGGAACTGGCTTGGGGACTATAGATGTCACGATTCTCGGGAATATCCTGTCCTATCTTACCATACCCTGTCCTGTTTTTCTTGTCCTGCTATGTCCTGTCTTGTCCTGTACGGTTACGTAGTGCCCCTTTCTGTCGTATTCTGTCCTGTCATGTTGAGTTCTCTCCTCTCTCGGCCTGATCTGTTGTGTCCTGTTCAATGTTGTCCTGTCCCCTGTTCTATCTTGTCCCCCTGTCCTGTCCTGTCTCCCTGTCCTGTCCTGTCTTTCTGTCCTCTCTCCCTGTCCTGTCCTGTCTTCCTATCCTGACCTGTCTCCCTGTCCTGTCCTGTCTCCCTGTCCTATCCTGTCCTGTCTCCCTGTCCTACCCTGCCCTGTCTCCCTGTCCTGTCTCCCTGTCCTACCCTGCCCTGTCTCCCTGTCCTGTCTCCCTGTCCTACCCTGCCCTGTCTCCCTGTCCCCAGAGGAACTGGCACGACAGCTACAGATGTCAGGATGCACGGCGATAGCAGTCGGGGAGGACCTGGTCCCTTCCGTCCAAGCCGCTCGTCAGCATGACCCCACTCTGCAGGTAAGGTCAAGGTCAGCCAGGTACGTTCAAGGTCAGAATGAAAGAGAGGCATTGATGGATGTAGATATGTTTTCAACTGAATGGATGACATTCGCATACCAGCTTGTTCTCAATCTCTTAGTTTAAAATGTTTACGGGTTTATTATGATTTCTCTCTCTCTCTCTGTCTCTCTCTCTCTCTCTCTCTCTCTCTCTCTCTCTCTCTCTCTCTCTGTGTGTGTGTGTGTGTGTGTGTGTGTGTGTGTGTTCAATCCATATTTATGAACAGTGTGATATGAATAGGGTGTCCCAAATATTTGATGTTTGATTAATCGAGGAATGTTAAAATACTGCTACCCCTCCCTCTCATTCATCATATATGTAACAGCAGATCCCTTTGTCTTTTGGTTTCAGTCTTGTATGATACCACAACAGTTTCTCTCAAAATACAACTATTTCTTCAGCTCAAACAGATCGTCATAGGAAAGGCGGAAGGCTACATGCCATTTTCAGCCTTGCTGGAGGATGATGGGAAGGCGTTTCCGGAGAACACGGACTTCCGGCCCAAAGAAGACATATTTGCACTTCCCTACTCCAGTGGTACTACAGGACTGCCCAAAGGCGTCATGCTGACTCACACCAACGTCGTCGCGAATATTCTGCAGCAGCAGTGAGTGGCTTGCTTGTGTATTCGTAATTTAACAAAAAATCATGATTACGCTGTTTGCTGGTGTCTAAAAAAGCTAGTTAGGTACACAATGGGATAATTGCTTTTGTACAGAATACGAACTGGGTGCAGAAGCATAAGAAAAGATGTGTGGAATGATAAATAATGTCCGTGTGCACCTTCCCACACACCAACATCCACACCAATACCCACCCACCCACCCCTTATCTGTGTTGCCCCAGGGGAATGACGGTGGGGGAGGAGGGGGAGGGGAGACTGCTGAATGTCTTACCACTGTACCACATCTACGGTCTGGTGGCTTCCCTATGGGCTGCTCTTTGTTCAGGCAACACTGTCGTCACCCTGTCTCGTTTCCATCCTCAGCACTTCCTGGACGCCATCCAAACACATCACGTAAGTAACCTCATCTCTCATGTTCTGTAAACTTTGCCAAGGCATTCAATGTGGTTGACTACATGTACACTCTTATAATCCTATAATTTATGGTGCTTTCTATTAACACCTAAGATCTTATGTCATTATTCTCTGATAACAAAAAGAATGTCGATATTAATGAATCTAAGTCTGCGCTTTTGCCTGTTAAGTAGGGTGTACCTCAAGGCTGTGTTCTTGGTCAAATGCTATTTTCAGTATATATTTACCTCTGTATCTAACACTTTGTCAGATGTTTGCAGGTGATACACTCCTACATGCCAATTATTGTAATACTAAAACGATATATCCTTTGTTAAGCTCGGTTTGTGCTAAATATTTAAACACAGAAAACCAACGTTATAATGATCACATCCAAAAGATGTGTAAAGACTTCTCTGATGACTTTTTCCCTTATTACATCAATGATGAAAGGGTGAACTTAGAAACCACACACACAAAAACAACAACAATAACAAAAACTGTGAGCAACGAGTTAAGAAAAAAATATCATCTCCTCGCAATCGACCAAGCTCCAGAATCCCTCACTCTATGAACAATGACGAAACAGCGTTCGGTGCCTCGATAGATATCATCCGGCCGTTACAAACAATACTAATTTTTAAAATCTGGCATAAAAGAATGATACCTTATTTTCCAGTGCTTTATACTAAACCTCTTCACATTCATTGCTCGTTTACTGGCAGGAAAGAGAGAGAGAGAGAGAGAGAGAGAGAGAGAGAGAGCTCAGAACTCAAAGTTGAAAACGTTTCTTGTTCAAGGATTAAGATTTTAGGTATGGCCAATTGTTACAATCTACCCTTGAGAGAGAGAGAGAGACACAGAGAGAGAGAGAGAGAGAGAGAGACAGACAGACAGACAGACAGACAGACAGACAGACAGACAGACAGACAGACTGGCTGGGAACTCTTGTGGCCTGATTTCAGATCACCACCCTCCACCTGGTGCCCCCTCTGGTGCTGTTCCTGGCCAAGGAGCCCCAGGTGCTGAACTACGACATCTCCAGTGTCCACAAAGTGATCTGCGCTGCGGCACCACTGGGTTGCGGCATCAGTGAGGAGTTTGCTGCCCGTTCCTCGGCCCTGCTGATGCAAGGTGGTCATGTGTGTGTGTGTGTGTGTGTGTGTGTGTGTGTGTGTGTGTGTGTGTGATAATTCCTTATGAAACGGGGCCATTATATATTCTTGTTTTTTTTGTTTTTATTTTTTATCAGTTATCGACATATGGTAACCTATTTTTCCTAGTCTGTGTTTTTATCGATATTTTATTTTACCTGTGTGCATAGCTGTCAGAGATTTGTGGACACAGGTGAAGCCAACACGTGCACGTGCGTGTCTGTGTGTCTGATGGGCGCCTGCGCGCATGTACTGTGAGCACGTGACTGAATGGTATGTACAACACAACGAATTTCACTTAGAGAAAAGATGAATGAAAAACATTGGATTTAAATTATGTGCAACAGATAAGTGATGTGTGGTATTGTATTGTATGGTATAACATGGCGTTGTATTGTATTATATTGTATGATATATCATGGTATTGTATTGTATCATAATGTATTGTATTGCATTGTATTGTTGTGTTGTGTTGTGTTGTGTTGTGTTGTGTTGTGTTGTGTTCTTTTTTGTCAACAGATTTCTATGTGTGAAACTTGGACTGCTGTCCTAGAAAAGAGCGCTTCGTCAAGAGCAATGCCACACATTGCTTTTCCTTTCTTTTCTTTGTGCGAGTGTGTTTGTTGAACTATCAAAGCACATGAAGGTGTTTTTTTTTTCTTCAGAATTTTGCAAGGGACTATCCTTTTGGTGCTGCGGGTTCATTTACGTGCGGAAATTGCATACTGCACAGAGGACCTGGGTTTATTGTCTCATCCGAATGGTTAGCACCCAGACGCCCACTAAAAGTCAAGTGGAGGAGGGGTAGGGAAGCAAACATCTCGGTTCGCATATGGGATTGGAACCCGTGGACACTCGTTTCCTAGTTTGGCGCGTGGCCACCGGGCCACCAGTGCACGTGGATGGTGATTCACGTCCATAGCTGTGCTCTTGTCCCCAGGGTACGGCCTGACAGAAACCAGCCCCATCACACACATCAACAACCCA
>JAAQRG010045182.1:0-2500 GCA_011634625.1 Babylonia areolata
GTCGCCCCAGCACAACAGCCGTCTCCAGGACTAGACTTCACGCGAAATGAGTGACAAAGATTCGCCGCAGACACTGTTCGTGTAGCGACCTCCAGGGAGACGTGCTGGTGAGAGAGCCAGTGGCAAGGGCAAGGAGTACGTGCGGAACGAAACAAATGACTCAATGTCCGGCGGGAAATAGATTCTATTCTTATTCGTGGCAAAGTTGCCTGAAGGCTCCCTAGCCTTGACTCGTGAGAACCTTGTAGCCACTCCTGCTGAGGGATGGGAAAAAAAGGAACGTGTCTCTCTCGAGAACCTCCCTAGCCCAGCTAGCATCTAAGAAACGCGCCTCTGTTCGGCACTGTCAAAATTATATGTTTATTTAATGATACAAATGATACAGATCCATAATAAATAAAATTATACTGTATAAAGTGCTATTTTGTGAAATGATACTATACTAAACTATACTATACTAAGTTTTATTACAAATCATCATTATTCTAAACCTTTCCCACACACGGCATTGCAGTCCACCGCTCACACTGGCAAGCACAGCACCCAACTGTTGGTGATTTTGTCACGTGCTCCATTTTGTCCTTGGGGATTGGTATCTCTGTATGTGATTACTGAAAGCTTCACTTATATGTTTGACAATTAGCCCTAAATCATGTCTTGGTTGGGACAAAGAAGATGTAATGAAGAGTGTATTAAAGTGGAAATGCCGCCATGTCCATACTACTGAAAACTACCATAAAACTACTGAAAACTGGGGTTCTACTACTGAGAGGTATTTGGGGGCCTAGGCAGGTCTGGGAGTAGGGGAAAGCACGGAAGCTGAGCACAGAGAGATGGGGGTTGGGGGAGAGCACGGAAACTGAGCACAGAGAGATGGGGTGTGGGGGACAGCACGGAAGCTCAGCACAGAGAGATGGGGTGTGGGGGAGAGCACGGAAACTGAGCACAGAGAGATGGGGTGTTGGGGGAGAGCACGGAAACTGAGCACAAACAGATGGGGGTTGGAGGAGAGCACGGAAACTTAGCACAGAGAGACGGGGGTGTGGGGGAGAGCACGGAAACTGAGCACAGAGAGATGGGGGTGTGGGGGAGAGCACGGAAACTGAGCACAGAGAGATAGGGGTGTGGGGGAGAGCACGGAAACTGAGCACAGAGAGATGGGGGTGTGGGGGAGAGCACGGAAACTGAGCACAGAGAGATGGGGTGTGGGGAAGAGCATGGAAACAGCACAGACAAATGGTGGTTGGGGGAGAGCACGGAAACTGAGCACAGAGAGATGGGGGTGTGGGGGAGAGCACGGAAACTGAGCACAGGGAGATGGGGTGTTGGGGGAGAGCACGGAAACTGAGCACAGAGAGATGGGGTGTTGGGGGAGAGCATGGAAACTGAGCACAGAGAGATGGGGTGTGGGGGAGAGCACGGAAGCTGAGCACAGAGAGATGGGGCGTTGGGGAGAGCATGGAAACTGAGCACAGAGAGATGGTGGTTGGAGGAGAGCACGGAAACTGAGCACAGGGAGATGGGGCGTGGGGGAGAGCACGGAAGCTCAGCACAGAGAGATGGTGGTTGGAGGAGAGCACGGAAACTGAGCACAGGGAGATGGAGCGTGGGGGAGAGCACGGAAGCTCAGCACAGAGAGATGGTGGTTGGAGGAGAGCACGGAAACTGAGCACAGAGAGATGGGGTGTGGGGGAGAGCATGGAAACTGAGCACAGAGAGATGGGGTGTGGGGGAGAGCATGGAAACTGAGCACAGGGAGATGGGGCGTGGGGGAGAGCACGGAAACTGAGCACAGAGAGATGGGGGTTGGGGGAGAGCACAGAAGCTGAGAACAGAGAGATGGGGTGTGGGGGAGAGCATGGAAACTGAGCACAGAGATGGGGGTTGTGGGAGAGCACGGAAGCTGAGAACAGAGAGATGGGGTGTGGGGGAGAGCATGGAAACTGAGCACAGACAGATGGGGGTTGGGGGAGAGCATGGAAACTGAGCACAGGGAGATGGGGCGTGGGGGAGAGCACGGAAACTGAGCACAGGGAGATGGGGGTTGTGGGGGAGAGCACGGAAACTTCCCCTTCAAGTTATGGCCCTTGTCTGAAATTGTAGGTGACAGGTCAGAGTAAACAGTGGTACTGAGATACTTCTGCAAGTCTGAACGGTATCAACAGAGCAGAGACTTCTTTTTTCTCTCTCTCTCTCTCGCGAGAGAGCGAGTGGCTATGGCCAGGAGTAAATGGGCAATGAAACGACTGCGAGGCAGATTCTTTCCACAGATTTTATCACTATTATTATTATTGTTATCATTATTATGAGCATTTACGTTTAATCTTGAAAGCCTTAGGCGTTTAAAAATAGAACACATACGCATATATCAAAGAGGAAAAATTCAACACATGATACAAAACATTATCAAAAATTATTCACCCTCACACACACACACACACACAAACTCGCACGCACACACACACACATACACACACACACACACACACACACACACACA
>JAAQRG010045182.1:7500-10924 GCA_011634625.1 Babylonia areolata
AAGATGCTCAGGAAAGAACTAAAGCCGTCCAGAAACAACTAAACAATATTGCTCAATGGTGCAAAGACACAGGATCTTCCATCAATCCAGCGAAAGCCTAAACGTTGCTGTGCACCCTCAACAACAGAACCACGAGCAAATCACCACCACCTGTGTCATTCGATGGGATTCAGATCGAGAAAACCGAATGCCTACGCTACCTAGGAATACACTTGGACAGGGTGCTGACCTTCAGAAAACATACGGAAAATACTGTTCTCAAATGCAAAAAGGGCCTTTCAGTCTTAAAAGCAATGACAACCAAAGGTATTGAACGCCACCTCTTCCTGCTATACCAATCACTCGTCCTCAATGTGATCGACTACGGACTTGGGCTAACAACACCATCTCAAAGCAACCTCCTAAATGTAGAAAGAGTTCGAAATGAAGCTATGAGGCTGATCCTTGGAACAACAAAAGACACGCCCACGGAAACCATGTGATACCTGCTTGACCTTCCTTCAGTGCAGGCCAGAAACAAGTTAGAACAGGTTAAGACCTACTTCAAAGCATTAGAAAACCCTCAAAACCCACTGCATGAAGCAGTCAAAGAACCAAAAGACAGCCGTCTAGGACGAGGAATTTCATGGATGGGGCAAGCAGAAGACACAATCCAGTTAGTATGCCGACTACAAGACCTGAAAGAAACAAAAGAATGGAAGAAAACCCCCGAAAACCTCACCCTTCTATTCAACACAGCCATTTCACCCACTCTAGGAAGACATTGTCGGGAATGGCCAGAGGGCAAAACTGATGCGGAAGTGAGGCTACTCATAGAAGAAAACAGTAAAGAAGAGGACATCGTCATATACACAGATGGCTCAGTCACCAAAGACCAATCCGGTTGGGGATTCACTGCGAAACAAAATGGAAAACCAATTAGGGAAGAGAATGCTGCCTACAAAGTCACAACCTCCAGCCTAACGATGGAAGTTGAAGCTGTGACACATGCCCTCCAGTGGCTATCGTCTATCCATATGCCTGGAAACCAACATGCCATGATTCTAACCGACTCAATGAATCTCATACAGAAATCTGAAAATGGAATGGGAAGCCCAGAGTGGCATAAGGCCATGCGCAACTTTCAGATAAAAAAAAAAACTCCCATGGTCATACTGCCCGGGACATGCAGGTGTTAAGGGAAATGAGCGAGCTGACAGACTTGCTGGTAACGCAACAGCAACGAGCGGCCTACATCTGGGAAAATCGGAAATCCTCAGAAAAGTCAAAGAATATCAAAAAGAACAGGTACCAGGCCATCACACCATCGATGGTATGTGTGTGTATGCATGCCTACACTGTGGGAGCAACGGAATATTGGAACGTGCGGGTGTATATATATATATATATATATATATATATATATATATATATATATATATATATATCTTTGTATATATGTCTGTGGGGTTGGGGGTGGGGGATATGGGCGTATGTGTGTGTGCTTGTACAATAAGTGTTCATCTGTGTGTGTGTGTGTGTATGTGTGTGTGTGTGTGTGTGTGCCGATGAAGCTGCGATACGTAGCCTAGAAATGAGTGTGTGGAGGAGGGGGGTAGAGGAGGTGCAGGGTAATGTGTGTGTGTGTGTGTGTGTGTGTGTTGGGGCTCATATACGTTTATGTGTATTTGACTGTGCTTTCATATCTGTGAAACTGCATATTTGGTACATATCTGCATATGTGGGTGTATGTGTGAATGTGTGTCTCCATGTTTTACATTTATTTGCTTATTCATCATCATTGTTGTCTTATCTATTTATTCATTATTATTATTATTACTATTATCATTATTATTATGACCACTACTTTTTTATATTATAATTATCATTTATTTATTCATTTATTTATGTACGTTTATAGTTGACTTCATCAAGTTTTTGCACCTTATACATATTATTAGTAGTGGTAGTAGTTATTTTCTTCTTTTTTTATGTATTCATCTATTATTTATTCAACCCCCCCCCCCTCCTTTTTTTTTCTCAAGGTCTGACTAAGTGCGTTTATTAATTATTATTATTATTATTATTATTATTATTATTATTATTATTATTATTATTATTATTACCACTACTTTTTTATATTATAATTATCATTTATTTATTCATTTATTTATGTACGTTTATAGTTGACTTCATCAAGTTTTTGCACCTTATACATATTGTTAGTAGTGGTAGGAGTTATTTTCTTTTTTTATATGTATTCATCTATTATTTATTCACACCACCCCCCTTTTTTTTTCTCAAGGCCTGACTAAGTGCGTTTATTAATTATTATTATTATTATTATTATTATTATTACCACTACTTTTTTATATTATAATTATCATTTATTTATTCATTTATTTATGTACGTTTATAGTTGACTTCATCAAGTTTTTGCACCTTATACATATTGTTAGTAGTGGTAGGAGTTATTTTCCTTTTTTATATGTATTCATCTATTATCTATTCACCCCCCCCCCCCTTTTTTTTTCTCAAGGCCTGACTAAGCACGTAGAGATATGCTGTTCGTCAGGCATCTGCTTGGCAGATGTGGTGTAGCGTATATGGATTTGTCCGAATCCAGTGACGCCTCCTTGAGCTACCAACACTGAAACTGTGTGTGTGTGCTTCATTGTGAGCATCACTGAGTGTGTGTGCTTCACTGTGTGTGTGTGCTTCACTGTGTGTATGTGTGTGCTTCACCGTGTGTGTGTATGTGCTTCACTGTGTGAGTTTGTGAGTGTGTGTGTGCGCTTCACTGTGTGTGTGTGTGTGCTTAACTGTATGTATGTGTGTGCTTAACCATGTGTATGAGTGTGCTTCACCGTGTGTGTGTGTGCTTCACGGTGTGAGTTTGTGTGTGTGTGTGTGTGTGCTTCACTGTGTGTGAGCTTCACTATATGTGTGTATGTGTGCTTCAATGAGTGTGTGCTTTACTGTATGTGTGTGTATATGCTTCACTCTGTGCGTGTGCTTCACTGTATGTGTGTGCGCGTCACTGTGCGTGTGTGTGTATGTGTGTAAGTGTGTGTGCGTGCGTGTGGGTGTGTGAGTGAGTGAGTGAGTGAGTGTGTGTGAGTGAGTGAGTGTGTGTGTTTGTGTGTGTGTGTGTGTATGTGCTTCACTGTATGTGTGTGCTTCACTGTGTGTGTGCTTCATTGCGCGCATGTGTGTGTTTCACTGTATGTGTGTGCTTCACTGAGTGTATGTGCTTCAATGTGTGTGTGTGCTTCATTGTATGTGTGTTTGTGCTTCACTCTGTCTGTGTGTGAGTGCTTCACTCGGTGTGTGTGTGTGCTTCACTGTATGTGTGTGCTTCACTGCGTGTGTTTGTTTGTTTGTTTGTTTGTTTGTGTGTGTGTGTGTGTGTGTGTGTGTGTGTGTGTGTGTGTGTGTGAGTGTG
>JAAQRG010045183.1:0-10890 GCA_011634625.1 Babylonia areolata
GTGTGTGTGTGTGACACTGTGTGTGTGTGTGTGTGTGAGTGTGTGTGTGTGTGTGTTGTATTCATGTGTGTGTGTGTGGAGATGGTGGTGGTTGTGTGTGTGTGGGTGGGTTGGGGCAGGTTGTGGTGTTGGTGTGTTTGTGTGCGTATGAGAGAGAGAGAGAGAGAGATGCGTAACATGTAACAGGCTATCAAGTTGGCTCACTTGCTGAAGGTTTTCTGTTTTCGGTTGTTCAACATTTGTTGTTTATTTAATGGATTCCTTTGTTGTCGATTTTTTTCAGAACCACCTGTTGTCAGTGTTTGACAACACACGACTGGTGACATTCGACGAGAAGATGTACGACAAGATCCTGGCCATCAACTCTCAGGAAGGAGAGCGTGTGGAGTTGGACGAACCTGTCAATGCTCAGGTAAGATTTATTTCCCCAGGCTGAAGGAATCTGTGATATTTGAGGGTGGGGGTGTTACTCGACAAAATTTATGATTAAAGCAGGGACACATATCTGTGATATTTGAGAGGGAAAAAAATGCTTAACAAAATTTATGATAAAAGCAGGCTCACATTTATGACATGTGTATAACAGTGAAATAAACCTAGAACATAGGAAGGCTTTGTTGGATGTAAGAGGATCTCTGTGGCCAAACCTGCACACTGTGTGGCATTTTATGAGGCACAAACTATGCATGAGACGATGGCAGTGTCTCCTTTACCACCGAATCAAAATAATTTCTTAAATAATAGAGATATAAATAAAAACATAGAAAAGACATTTAAATGGTGTTATTACATCATATGCAATAATGTCTTTGAATATTAAATATGGTCTGGTGACGTCAGATGTGCCACTGGGATGTGGATAAATCTACTCACATCTTTTTTTTGCCCTCCTGCAAGCTTATTAGTAATACAACACATTTTAACGATTTTTTTTTTCGATTTTTTTTCATGATTCTTTTACTGGATAAAGCGATTATCACAAGTGAGTCTTGAAGGCCGTGCCCCTTGTTATGTTAATGTTTTACGTATACCTAGGATACGCTGTCAAGACGTGATCAGCGTGTTGGATTTATGTGAAGGTCAGGCATATGCTGCTTTCTTTTTTTTCTTCTTTTTTTGTTGTTGTGTGTGTGTGATGTGCGTATATGTGGATCTGTTTGCATTCTCTGTGACACCTCTTTGAAACTGGAAGTGGCGTTGGTACCTGTGTGCAGGGCAACGTGGAGGTGTGGCTTGGCGACCTGCTGAGGGTGGGCCGTCGTTCCATGCACTCCATCATCCGCGCTGCCGCCGTAGCCATCACTGACCAGGGCTTCAACCTGCTGGAGTTTGAAAACACCTTCCCCTCACAGGTAAAATCACCTTGAAAACACCTTCCCCTCACAGGTAAACAACCTGATAAACACCTTCCCCTTCAGAGGTAGACACCTTATAAACACTTTCCCCTCACACGTAAACCACCTTATAAACACTTTCCCCTCACACGTAAACCACCTTATAAACACCTTTCCCTTCACAGGTAATCCACCTTGAAAACACCTTCCCCTGACAGGTAAAATCACCTTGAAAACATCTTCCCTTTCACAGGTAAAATCACCTTCAAAACACCTTCACCTGACAGGTAGAATCACCTTGAAAGCACCTTTCCCCTCACAGGTAAAATCACCTTGAAAACACCTTCCCCCTCACAGGTAAAATCACCTAGAAAACACCTTCCCCCTCTCAAGTAAGATCACCTTGAAAACACCTTCCCTGTCACAGGTAAGATCACCTTGAAAACACCTTCCCGCTCACAGGTAAGATCACCTTGAAAACACCTTCCCCCTCTCAGGTAAGATCACCTTGAAAACACCTTCCCTGTCACAGGTAAGATCAGGTAGGCAGTCAGACTGTTTTGGGTGGGTTATTGATTTATTTATTTATCTTTCTTTTAAATTTTTTTTTTTACAGCAGATGTGATGTAGTGTATATGGACCTGTTCGCATACTCTGATACCTTGAAACCTGAAAGGGATTTGTGTGTGTGTGTGTGTGTGTGTGCGTGCATGCATGCGCATGTGCAGATCGGCCTGCTAGGCCTGCAGATGATCTGGACACGGGACTCTGAGGAGGCGCTGAACAACGCCCGCGTGGACAAGAAGATCATGGCCAACACCAACCAGAAGTTCCTGGACCTGCTCAACATGCTGATCGACCAGACCACCCGCGACCTCACCAAGATCGAGCGCACCAAGTTCGAGACACTCATCACCATTCACGTGCACCAGAAGGACATTTTCGACGACCTGGTGCGCATGCACATCAAGTCGGTCAACGACTTTGAGTGGCTGAAGCAGTCGCGCTTCTACTACAAGGAGGACACGGACCAGTGCACCATCTCCATCACAGACGTGGACTTCCTGTACATGAATGAGTTCCTGGGCTGCACTGACCGCCTGGTCATCACCCCACTCACTGACAGGTGTGGGGGAGATTTGTTTGATAAACACCTGTGTCATATCTATTGTCACCTTTTTTGCTTCTTCAGACCTTCATCAGTAGTTTTTAGATTTGAATGTGGTCACTGACAGGTTGAGGGGGGGGAATGGGGGGGGGGGATTTGTTTGATGGACACCTGTGTCACACCTGTCTGTCGCCTGTTTTTTGTTTTTTTAGTTTTGTTTTTTCAGACCTTTGTCAGTAGTTTGGATTTCAGTTTGTGTGGTCACTGACAGGTGGGAGATTTATTCAACACCTTTGTCACACCTGTTCTGTCGCCTGTTGTTGTTTTTTCAGACCTTCGTCAGCAGTTTGGGTTTAAGTCTGAATGTGGTCATGCAAGAAAAAGTGTGAAAAATTCAGTGGGTTTGAAATGTGGTCACTTAAAAAAAGTAGATAGTTAACAGGGTTTGAATGTGTTTACACAGGAAAATGGATAGTGAAAAGTGGATAGTTAACTGGGGTTAGATATGGTCATGCAGAAAAGTGGATAGTTAACTGTGTTTAAATGTGGTCATGCAGAATAGTGGATAGTTAACTGGGTTTAAATGTGGTCATGCAGAATAGTGGATAGTTAACTGGGTTTAAATGTGGTCATGCAGAATAGTGGATAGTTAACTGGGTTTAAATGTGGTCACACAGAAATGTGGATAGTTAACTGGGTTTAAATGTGGTCACACAGAAATGTGGATAGTTAACTGGGTTTAAAAGTGAATAAATAATTGGGTTTAAGTGTGGTTACACAGAAAAGTGAACAGTTAACTTGGTTTGATTAAATATGGTCACACATAACAGTGGAAAATTAACTGGGTTTTAATGGGGTTAAATGGAAAAGAATGTTACACATAACAATGGACAATTAAATGGGTTTCAGTGTGGTTACATGCATATATATATATATATGAATATTTGTGTATCTATCAGAGTGGATGTCTTCTACAGTATTTTGCCAGAGGACAACACTTGTGTTGCCATGGACTCTTTTTCAGTGCGTTAAGTGTGCGCTGCACATGGGGCATCAGTTTTTTCCTCTCATCCAAATAACTGGATGCTCAGCTCGATTTTTTCCAGTCAGACTTGGGAGAAGATTCAAGATTCAAGATTCAAAAACTTTATTACTCAAGGATAAAGATTTTAGGCATTGCCTAGTCTTCCAGTCTGTCCTTGTGACAACAAAAACAGTAACGATAATAACAATGGTAAATACTATTACTACCACTACCACTACTACTACCACTACCACTACCACTTCTACTACTACTACTGCTACTACTAATGATAATTATAATATTAATCAACGGACCATCATCATCATAAAAATATAATGAAGGGAACACTGTCACACACTCACACCCACCCACCCACACACATATGCACACACTCATCCCCAAACACACACCCTCTTATGCATATACATATTTGCACATACACCCACATGCATGCATATGTCTACATGTACATATAGATAAGTATGCATATGTATACATAAACATAATTAGGTATCAAATCATATTGTAGTACATTACAGATCGTATTGTAGTGGAGAAGATAAGGCAAGACTAGGATCTAAACCCAGACCTTCACATTTTCCTGTCAAACTTGGGAGAAGATAGGGCAAGACTAGGATTTAAACCAAGACGTTCACATTTTCCAGTCAAACTTGGGAGAAGATAGAGCAAGACTAGGATCTAAACCCAGACCTTCACATTTTGCAGTCAAACTTGGGAGAAGATAGGGCAAGACCAAGGATTTAAACCAAGACCTTCACATTTTCCAGTCAAACTTGGGAGAAGATAGGGCAAGACTAGGATTTAAGCCAAGCCCTTCACATTTTCCAGTCAAACTTGGGAGAAGATAGGGCAAGACTAGGATCTAAACCAAGACCTTCACATTTTCCAGTCAAACTTGGGAGAAGATAGGGCAAGACTAGGATTTAAACCAAGACCTTCACATTTTCCAGTCAAACTTGGGAGAAGATAGGGCAAGACTAGGATTTAAGCCAAGCCCTTCACATTTTCCAGTCAAACTTGGGAGAAGATAGGGCAAGACTAGGATCTAAACCCAGACCTTCACATTTTCCAGTCAAGCCTTGGGAGAAGATAGGGCAAGACTAGGATTTAAACCCAGACCTTCACATTTTCCAGTCAAACTTGGGAGAAGATAGGGCAAGACTAGGATTTAAACCCAGACCTTCACATTTTCCAGTCAAACTTGGGAGAAGATAGGGCAAGACTAGGATTTAAACCCAGACCTTCACATTTTCCAGTCAAACTTGGGAGAAGATAGGGCAAGACTAGGATTTAAACCCAGACCTTCACATTTTCCAGTCAAACTTGGGAGAAGATAGGGCAAGACTAGGATTTAAACCCAGACCTTCACATTTTCCAGTCAAACTTGGGAGAAGATAGGGCAAGACTAGGATTTAAACCCAGACCTTCACATTTTCCAGTCAAACTTGGGAGAAGATAGGGCAAGACTAGGATTTAAACCCAGACCTTCACATTTTCCAGTCAAACTTGGGAGAAGATAGGGCAAGACTAGGATTTAAACCCAGACCTTCACATTTTCCAGTCAAACTTGGGAGAAGATAGGGCAAGACTAGGATTTAAACCCAGACCTTCACATTTTCCAGTCAAACTTGGGAGAAGATAGGGCAAGACTAGGATTTAAACCCAGACCTTCACATTTTCCAGTCAAACTTGGGAGAAGATAAGGCAAGACTAGGATCTAAACCAAGACCTTCACATTTTCCAGTCAAACTTGGGAGAAGATCAGGCAAGACTAGGATTTAAACCCAGACCTTCACATTTTCC
Organism: Babylonia areolata; assembly: GCA_011634625.1. Lineage (NCBI taxonomy): Eukaryota > Metazoa > Mollusca > Gastropoda > Neogastropoda > Buccinidae > Babylonia > Babylonia areolata. The sequence goes on from JAAQRG010045183.1 coordinate 5,291, forward strand.
AGTCAAACTTGGGAGAAAATAAAGCAAGACTAGGATTTAAACCAAGACCTTCACATTTTCCAGTCAAACTTGGGAGAAGATAGGGCAAGACTAGGATTTAAACCAAGCCCTTCACATTTTCCAGTCAAACTTGGGAGAAGATCAGGCAAGACTAGGATTTAAACCAAGACCTTCACATTTTCCAGTCAAACTTGGGAGAAGATAAGGCAAGACTAGGATCTAAACCCAGACCTTCACATTTTCCAGTCAAACTTGGGAGAAGATAGGGCAAGACTAGGATTTAAACCAAGACCTTCACATTTTCCAGTCAAACTTGGGAGAAGATAGGGCAAGACGAGGATCTAAACCCAGACCTTCACATTTTCCAGTCAAACTTTGGAGGAGATAGGGCAAGACGAGGATCTAAACCCAGACCTTCACATTTTCCAGTCAAACTTGGGAGAAGATAAGGACCAAGGATTTAAACCAAGCCCTTCACATTTTCCAGTCAAACTTGGGAGAAGATAAGACAAGACTAGGATTTAAACCAAGCCCTTCACATTTTCCAGTCAAACTTGGGAGAAGATAAGACAAGACTAGGATTTAAACCAAGCCCTTCACATTTTCCAGTCAAACTTGGGAGAAGATAAGACAAGACTAGGATTTAAACCCAGACCTTCACATTTTCCAGTCAAACTTGGGAGAAGATAAGACAAGACTAGGATTTAAACCAAGCCCTTCACATTTTCCAGTCAAACTTGGGAGAAGATAAGACAAGACTAGGATTTAAACCCAGACCTTCACATTTTCCAGTCAAACTTGGGAGAAGATAGGGCAAGACTAGGGTTTGAACGCCAGACCCTCACAGACACTGTATTGGCAGATAAGCATGTTAACCATCCTGCCACCTCCCTGTTGGACAGATGCTACATCACACTGGCACAGGCCCTGGGCATGTCCCTTGGAGGCGCCCCCGCTGGTCCTGCCGGCACAGGCAAGACGGAGACCACCAAGGACATGGGGCGCTGCCTTGGCAAGTACGTTGTCGTCTTCAACTGCTCTGACCAGATGGACTACCGCGGTCTGGGCAGAATCTACAAAGGTCAGTGACATGATTGAATGAATGATATGGATACTTATATAGCGCCTATCCTCGGTCAGAGACCAAGCTCTAAGTGCTGTACAAACTCGGGGTCATTTGCACAACAGGCTGCCTACCTGGGTAGAGCTGACTGATGGCTGCCATTGGGCATTTAACATTCGTTTCAAGCACACACACATACACACTGACAGACATGTAACATTTTACGTGTATGACTGTTTTAGTTTATTTACCCAGCTGTGTATGCAGACATATTCCGTTTTCAGGGATGTGCATGCTGGGTACTTTCTTGTTTCCATAAACCACCAAATGCTGACATGGATTACAGGATCCTTAACTTGCGTATTTGATCTTCTGCGTGGGTATACACACAAAGGGGGTTCAGGCACTAGCAGGTCTGCACTTGTATTGACCTGGGAGATCAGAAAATTCTCCACCAGTCTCCGTTACCAAGATTCGATATATATATCCTCCATGCCCCCCATTGAACAGGGGTCCAGAGATCAGATATGTTTGATTCTGTTTCTCTTCTATCTTTATTCTTGTCTACTTCCTGTTTTTAGTTATATGTGTATGTTTGTCTGTTGAAATGTGAAAGAAATGAACATTTTTAATCAGGTTTGAATGTTTTAAACTCTGGAAGATTTTTAAACTTTTTGGGTGAAAAGATTGAAGCAGTGATTAGTTTTTATTGTACCTTTTTACCCTTGGCTTGAAGTAGTTGATAATGTGGCGATAGCCTTGAAGATGGCCTTAGTGGTTGGCGAGGCTCTAAGCACCATAATTTGATTGGAAAAAAAAGAAGAAAAGAAATGAATAAGCATTCTTGATTGTGGACAGGTCTAGCCCAGTCCAAGCCGTGGGGTTGCTTTGCACCATAATTTGATTTGATTTAATTTTGTTAAATGCAAAAAATGAAAACTTTGAAAAAAAAAAAAGAAAAAAAAAAGAAAGAAAAAATAGATAGATAAATAAAATAAATAAATATTCTAGATAGATAAATAAAATAAATAAATATTCTTGATTGTGGACAGGTCTGGCCCAGTCCGGGTCGTGGGGTTGCTTCGACGAGTTCAACCGCATCGAGCTGCCTGTGCTGTCGGTGGCCGCCCAGCAGATCGCCATCGTGCTGGCCTGCAAGAAGGAGCGCAAGTCCCAGTTCATCTTCACTGACGGCGACAACGTGGACATGGACCCCGAGTTTGGTCTCTTCCTCACCATGGTGAGATGGCCTGGCCTGGCCTGGCCTGTCTGTGGGCAAGCATGGTGGGAGGAGTGTGAGAGGGAAGGTGGGAGTGTGCAGTGGGCAGCAAAGGCAGGTGCTGTGAGTGGTGTGTGTGTGTGTGTGTGTGTTTGTGTGTGTTTGTGTGAGTGTATGTGTGTGTGTGTGAGTGTGTTTGTGTGAGTGTATGTGTGTGTGTGTGTGTGTGTGTGTGTGTTTGTATGCATGTGTCTTTGTGCATGCATGTGTTTTTTTAACATGTCAGTGTGTGTGTTTACTTTCTTTATGTTTGCGAGAGAAAAAACCTACAAAAAACAGACACATGCCTCACACTGTGTGTGTGTACTTGCTTTATGTTTATGAGAGAAAAATATCCATAAAAAAAACCCAGACACATGCCTGTTTACTTGCTTTATGTTTAACTTTATGAGAGAAAAATTTCCATAAAAACCAGACACATGCCTCAAACTGTGTGTGTTTACTTGCCCGAAGTTTACGAGAGAAAAAATTGCACACAAAAAAACAGACACATGCCTCACACTGTGTGTGTTTACTTGCCTTAAGTTTACGAGAGAAAAAATTGGACAAAAAAACGGACACATGCCTCACACTGACCATGCTATGCCTGCTGCCTCACAGAACCCAGGCTACGCCGGCCGTCAGGAGCTGCCAGAGAACCTGAAGATCAACTTCCGCACAGTGGCCATGATGGTGCCGGACCGTGCCATCATCATCCGCGTCAAGCTGGCCAGCTGTGGTTTCCTGCAGAACATCGTCCTGTCCAAGAAGTTCTTCACACTCTACAAGCTGTGCGAGGAGCAGCTCAGCAAACAGGTCTGTGGGATTGTCGCTGAATGCGATGTTTGTGTGTGGATTTCTTTGTGTGTTGTGTGCATGTGTGTGTTTTTGTGGTGGTTTGTTTATCCTTATTGGTTTGTTGTGTATATGCGGTTTTTTGTGGATTGTTGTTTGTTGTCTTCTGTGCTCGAGGTAGGAGGCAGCATGGAAGAATAGGTTTGGTTTTGTGGCAGTTTATTGTCATCTGTATTATAGGTAGGAGGCGCTGTACGATAGTGGAATAGGTTAGGCATTTGGATTTCTGATCCAGTGTTCACCAGTGATGAGGGTTCGAGGTTCTGTTTTGGTGCGGTGCTGTGTCTTTGGAGAAGGAGCCTTCCTTTGACTTCCCTCACTCCACCATGATCTGGATTGGTAAGAACAGGGGGAGGAAGGACTGGAACCCACTATCCTGTGTTTAGCCCTAGACACAGTGGATCTGAATTCACTGCCCTGATAGTTATGAAAGGCTTCAGGACCTCTGACCTTTTAACTATATTGAGGTTCTTGGTTTGTTGTTTTTATTTAAGGTACTTTGTTTATTGACATCTTCATTTAAGGTACTTGAGGTGAAGTTGCAATGATAGAAACACAGCTATTTTGACTTGATGAATTATGATTTATTTTACAAGGATTGTAATGCACTTGAATGATGAATTTGACTTCAGTCAAGGCCCATGACCAAACTAAAGAAGGTGATTAAGCCAAACTTCTTTGGGTCAGAAGTTGTTTTGTTGTTCTTGTAGGTTTAAAATAGTGTCTTCTTGTTGCTTTTGGGTAAAGTAAGACACAAGGCAGTATAGAATATTATGAATGTTTTCATGACTTTTGTTGGGAATTATGTCTTCTTGTGTTTGGCCATGGTAGGATACAAGGCAGTGTGAAATATTGATGTTTTCAAAGAATGGTTGGGGTGATGGTGCAGTGATCAGATGGTTAGAGTCATGGATCCTTGCCCACGTTTGATCCCTGTCGCACCTGGTGGGTCATGGCGCTTACAGCTTGGTCTCTGGCCTACAGTAGGTGCTGTATAAGTATCCTCATCATGGTGTTGTGTGTGCTTTTGTTTTATATGCTGTGAGCCAAATTTTACTGCCATGTTTGCAATCTGTATGTGTCACAGACTTCACCACACTTAATTTCTCTTACTGAGATGATGAATTCATTCTGATACTGATTGACCCAGGTTCACTATGACTTTGGTCTGCGGAACATCCTGTCAGTGCTGCGTACTCTGGGCGCCTTCAAGCGTGCCAACCCGGAGGACAGTGAGCAGACCATTGTCATGAGAGTTCTGCGAGACATGAACCTCTCCAAACTGGTCAGTGTGTGTGTGTGTGTGTGTGTGTGTGTGTGTGTGTGTGTGTGTGTGTATGTTGGAGTGTGTGTGTGTGTGTGTGTGTGTGTGTGATTGAGAGAGTGGGAGAGAGAGAGAGAGCAAGTGAGTTGGATGAGCTGTGTCATGGTGTCTGTGTGAAGTTTGCATAAACTGATTTGTTTCATTAAAAAAAAAAAAAAATGACACTTATATTCAACAAATTTGTACACGCAAAGCACTTCGAGCTCTGTTTGAAAAACATAAGTGTTCATTATCATTAACAGTATTATTGAATACCTGGGCTGTGACGTTTAGTTTAACAGACCAGCATGAAATGACAGACATGTAATGTGTAAATATCTTGTCACTGTGACACCTGAGAGGTGTGGTGGATGTCCCACCTGTGAGGGACAGTGTCACTGTGACACCTGAGAGGTGTGGTGGATGTCCCACCTGTGAGGGACAGTGTCACTGTGACACCTGAGAGGTGTGGTGGATGTCCCACCTGTCAGGGACAGTGTCACTGTGACACCTGAGAGGTGTGGTGGATGTCCCACCTGTGAGGGATGGTGTTGATGGTGGGCAGGTGGATGAGGATGAGCCTTTGTTCATGTCGCTGATTGACGACCTGTTCCCCGGACTCACCCTGGACAAAGCTGGCTACCCTGAAATTGAGGCTGCCATCGAAAAGAAGGTTGGTGTTGATTGTAAATGCCTGTTTCTTTTGGGTTTTTTTAAATTATTTTTTTTACAGTATGGTGTTAACTGTGCCTTTTCAACAGTTTGGTGTTAACTGTGTCTGTTAACTGTGTCTTTTCAACAGTTAGGTGTTAACTGTGTCTTTTCAACAATAAGGTGTTTATTGTAAATGCCTTTTCAACAATATGGTGTTTATTGTAAATGCCTTTTCAACAATATGGTGTTTATTGTGACTTTTCAACAGTAGGATGTTGATTGTAAATGTCTGGGTTTATTTTTATAATGATATTGTGTTTACTGTGCCATTTCAACAGTATGGTTTTTATTGTAAATGCCTTTTTAACAGTATGGGGTTTGTTGTGCCTTTTCAACAGTTTGGTGTTGATTGTAAATGCCCTTTCAACAATATGGTGTTTATTGTGCCTTTTCAACATTGTGGTGTT
>JAAQRG010045184.1:0-10910 GCA_011634625.1 Babylonia areolata
CAGGTAATAACTAGTATTCTTAATGTAAAAACAGAAATAATTAAGAAACATTATTTGAATATAATTATAAACATAGCCTACTATACTGCACATTGATAATAATAGACAGATAAGATAAGAATAAAGATGAATTGCGGAAAACCACAACCAGATAATCAGCACACACCCGCCTTATGTTTCAGCTTTATGCCACGTCGGGGAAACTGTCACTTCGGTTTTTGTTGTTTTGTGTGTGTGTGTGTGTGTGTCATTTCATTACATTTTATGCGTCGGTAGAAATATTGTCGGTCGTATGTCATTCGTCAGTTTTGTGTCGTTGTTAACAGCCATTGGCCTCAGGTTTCTTCCAGTGATGCAATTTTTTTTCTTCTAGATATTCAGCGCTTCCTATGGGATTAAAAAAAAAAAAGTGTATTTATTGTTATGACAGTTATGATTTTGTTATTCATTGTTTTCTTTCACCTGTTCTTTTGTTGGTTCATTGGCTCTTTTTTCTTTTTTTTTTTTTTTTTTTTGTTGTTGTTGACAATTTGCTTCAGTCCATGTGCATTAACAAAACGAAAGGATCTGAACAACCTTAGTAACGAGTGTATCTCAGCCAAACACACACACACACACACACACACACACACACACACACACACACACACACACACACGACACACGACACAACTCCCGACACACACACGACACACACACACCACACACACACACACACACAACCCCCTCCTCTCGACCCCCGAACGCAGACACCCTTTATTACTTAACTGTTTTGCTTCTTTCTTTTTACCTTTGTTTTAATTACCAAAAATCTGCTTCTTTCACGCCTGTGGTGATCCCAGCTCGCAAACGATTCTTCTTTGATCTAATGATTGAGGCTGGGGAAAAAAATGATAGGAGAGAAATGTGGGGGTGGGGCAAGTTTATGGTGGTGGTGGTGGGCATGTTGCGCGTGCGTTGTGTCGTTAACCCTTTTGGTACCAACGTCATAAGCAGGAAGTAAACCGTATCACGCGAACATAAAATAAGAACTGTATCTCCACAATGGCATGAAGCCTGGTAGTCTGCTATGTGCCAGTTCTTGTCGGAACAAACGCGCTTTCATCTGGATTCACAAGAACTGCTTGATGGATGCTAAATATATTTCTCATCACATTGCTTCTTGGAGGATTTCTGGAGCAAGTTAATGGCAGCACAATATGGCTTGTTCCTGTTTGGCTTTCTCGCTCAATGGGCCTTTGGTGGGTGAAAAAAAAAATAAATGGCCACTGTGTGTGTGTAGCACACTCGCCTCGAAGTAGCTTGCTGTCAGTTACTGGCTGGTTCGGTCCACCAACCGGAAGGTCAGTGGGCAAGGCTTCAGATTCCATTCGGATAACATCTGGCGGAACTTCGCGGTAAGGTTCGGGAGTTCTCATTTTGTGTTCGAAGTCAGGACTGAACTGTCTATCTGTATATCTTTCTATCTGTCTGTCTGTCTCTCTATATCTTTTCATTTCCTTCTCAGAACGGAACGTTATCTGTCTACCAATCTATCATTCAGTCTATCTATCCATCTATCTATATCTTTTCATTTCCTTCTCAGGACGGAACGTTGTCAATCTGTCTATCTATCTATCTATCTATCTTTTTTCCATTTCCTTCTGTTTTGTCGCGAAAACAGTGATATCGATAAGCATAAAGACGCGCCAACCAGTACTTAATTGATTCCAGTTGAACGAGACATCAGATACGAGCAGTTCAACGTCTTTTTTTTTTTTTTTTTGTCTTTTTTTTTTGTTTTTGTCTTTTTTCTTTTTTAACCCTCCAGAGACCGTGGTTCCACCCAACGACACAACACTCGTGTATGTGCGCGTAGTGGCTGTGTGGCTGTTGTTGGTGGGAAGAGGGAGGTGGGGGGTGGGAGGTGATGGGGAAGCTTATGTTTAGTGTTGGTGGTGGTGGTAGGGGGCGGGGATGCGGGGGAATGGGAGTGGGAGGAATGGAGGATTACTGCAAAATACTCTTTTCGTGCCCATAACAAACATTTCCAAATACACAACAATGGCACATAAAAGTTGAGAAAACACAAATGTCTTTTAACTCCAAAAGTATAACTAGGCAACATTTGCAAATTTAATCATCTTACTTACAGCTAAAATGACTTTTTTGCCTCCTTTGAGCATATTACAAAAATTAAAAACCGATTTTGGAGACAAATATTTTTAGGAACATATCTATTTCGTAACTGATCATAATTGGGACATTCCATTATAAAATGAAACTCATCACCAATCACAGACATGTTACAAACCTTACAAAACCGTAACTCTCGTGGTACGCCTTTGTGTCTCCCTGTTTCTATTTCCAGCTTATGATTACTACTTCGAAATATGAAGAAGCTGATAACATAATTATCAGGCATTTGACTTATATATTTTTCTCTACCAAATCCACTTTTGAAATTTCGATAAAACAAACATTTACTACTCGCCTCTAGAGCATGTCTCCATAGATTTTGAAAACTATCTCTCAAAGCAATGTTGACATTCTTGCAGAAAGATTCCCTCTCCAAGAAGAATTGACCATCCCAAACACAGTCATACCCTGCTTGTATTAAAATTTGTCTGATACAACTCATCCATTCACAAACACACACACACACACCATTCAAAACGAACTTCCGACAATCTGTGGAGGAATTTCACTTTTACCTCTATACATTTGAAAAAATATACCAGTTCAATATCATTCCAGAACGCAAACACAAAGGGATAAATAAACAAACGATTGATTGATTAACTGATTGATTGATTGAATTAGATATAGACAATAAGTTGATTAATTAACTGATTAGTGGATGAATAATGAAATGAAAAGACAAACAATAGGTTAATTAACACACACACACAAAAAGATTAAATAAGTAAATAGATATTCCTGACGCAGCCAAAAATGTATGCATTGTGGACTGAATGTGGATTGCTGTAACGTATAAATGTAATCACTCAAGTATATTCTAAAGGAATGAATTCTCCTTACCATCTCTCCAAAATGTTATCATGGTCCTATGCTTCATGGATACAGCCTGTTATTTCGCAGTAAGCATTATGCCGCACAGAGATTACATGAATTAAAAAAAAACCCAAGATCCCACGGTTATTTATGATACTGATGCGTGTTTTTCTATGGCACTTCTGACATCTCTGTCAATTGCCCAGCTGCCAAAATGTGTAAGACAGTGTTAAGAACGTGTGTGGAATAGAAATATTTCTGTAGCTGATCCAAAAGATCTCCACGTCCCTCTCTCAATTCTCAGTGTACCGTGGCATCTTCTCTTAAACATTTTGTGCATTCTCTGACTCTACCCTAACGTGTCAACTGACGGCATATCACAAGTCATGCTTTCCCTGACTTTAACATGCTGTCATTTTTTCAAACTTTGCGCACAAGTTCTATTTGACAACAAATGTTACAAGTCAAGAACCCCAACTATAACATGCACCGGTACTGCGCACATGTTCATGAATGGTTATATTTCAATCAACAACTCCAGGCAACAGAGATTTCCTGATTCCTTTTAACGAGCCAGTCAACAGGTATGCTCTTAGTTTTCCATCAAACTCCCCATCAAAAACGTTCATTCGGGTTCCGTCCTGCAAAACTGCTACCCGGTTTGTTGCCCACGGTGCACTAGGTGATCCCCAATCAGTGTGATACTCTAAAGGTGTTGACAACCTCTCCTCTTTCCTCTCCTTATGCAGACTGCCTCAGCAGCCCCAGGAAATAATTATCCCTGACGCCCTCGTCCACTTGATAGGCCGTTCCCCATTCCTTTCTGGTGCATGTCTTAGTCAAGTCCCAGAGCCCTGGGTCATTTGCTGACATTGACACTCTGGTCCTACTCTGTTTGCACACCCCTCTGCCAACACACACACACACACACACACACACACGCACGTTTTGTGCAACCTTGTGCCGCCAATAAATAGCATCATGCTGAGCATCCTGTTCATTGCTTCCATTGTGTCCCAGTCCCTGGCAGGGCCGCTGTCATGGGGACGGGGTTGAGAAGGAAGGAAGGAAAATGGAAGGGGAGACGGGACGGATAAAACAAGTACATGGAGACACTGACTGTCAAAAAAGCAGAACATGAAATGTGCAGAAAGACAGAACGAGAAGGTGGGGGTAGTTTGTAAGGTGGGAAACGGAAGGGGGTTGGAGGTGTGAGAGAGACATGGACCAATGACTGAAAGACAAAAGGAAACAAAAAACCTAACTGCGAAAGCAAGTCAAATAGAAAGAAAGAGATGAAAGAAAGAAAGGTAAGAACAAACGTAAGAGCAAAAGAAAGAAAAAAAACAAAAGTTAAGTATCAACCAGGCAGAAAAACAGTATGACAAAAAGAAAGGTAGAAAAAGGGGATAAAGAAACACTTCACTGTCTGTACTGTTTCAGTGAGTACACACAGTGTTCTGTCTTTTCTTTTGGACTAGCGCTCAGTGAATGTCACTTGCCATTCAATCATCTCCTTGCATTTTCTTTCAAGTGTCGATGGTAAAATCAATAACGAATTCAATAAACATACAGCCACACGTCTCTGTGTGTGTGTGTGTGTGTGTGTGTGTGTGTGTGTGTGTGTGTGTGTGTGTGTGTGTCTTTTCATGTTCTTTTTTCCCCTGTTTTCATTTTGTATAATAATGCCTATGCCTTTATTCAGTATGTGTAGAGTAGACCCCATCCTGAGCGGAGACTGGATATAAAAAAGCACGCCAGTACTTATCCTTTATCCTCTGAAATGAATAGTTTTGCCTTGTCTTGTCTGCCCCCCCCCCACTCTCTCTCTCTCTCTCTCTCTCTCTCTCTCTCTCTCTCTGTCTGTCTCTCTCTCACTGCGTTTGAATCTCCTATTCTTTTGTTGTTTTTTTCATAAACATCTCAAATTTAAGTTTTGAAAATCGCTTGAAAGACCATTGCCTTTACTCTTAGTGTCGTCCCTTTATCACTGATCTCTGTCATCCCTTTCATCCTCTTTCCTGTTTCCACTCTACAGCCTTCATTGCCTTCACAGTAGATTGATCGAAACGCTTGCATTACCGAAGCAGTACAAAATGCAGCATGGTGAACTCCAGATTTTTTTTTTTTTTTATTCCAAGTGAACTTAAAAACGGGTTTGATCAGAGATTCTTCAATACCCCTTCTATTTTTTATCCTCCTATGTTTGAACTGAAATAGTCCAGATGTTCCTGGTAGGTTGATCCAGATTATTCTCTCTCTAAATCGTGTCCCAAACGCCACCCATTACAGATTCAGCCATACTCTCGATTTCAACTCTTCTTTGAGTACATACTTTACCGGACGTTGTTACCATTATTCACATTATGGAATTATTTCCATTCTGATTCGGATCACGTGATATTTGGTTTTGCCAATATTTCTGGAAAAGGTTGGGCGTCAACTGTCACCACTGAAATGGGCAGTCCGCGCTTCTCTAATACTACAAACTAATTCCATGTAAGAGAAAGTTCAGGACGTGGAATGTCTTGTGTTGAAGACAGTTCTATTCCCGGAAACACCGTAAACCAAAGTAACTGATGATCCAAAGAGGCTTTCCGCTGTGGGCGTTCCAATGATCAGAGACCCTCAGAGCTGATTCAATCAAAAGAGCGTTGTCAGTGCTCAGTGTTGTCTCTGGGGTCTCCCAATCACTTTCCCCTCACCTATCTGTCTCAGCGGTCCGGCAACGACCATAACCGCTGGCCTCCGACGGTCGGCGCCGCGTGGCTTTCATGATGACACAGTGGAGAACATCTCCTGCTTGCATCTTCACAGGGACAGGACAGTGCGGGAAAGGAGTGTTGGGGAATGGGGCGGCAATTTGTGATGCTACTGAAGGGCTGTTCTGTTTGATCCTGTCGTTCTTGTCTCGTCTTTGCCTATTCGAGAACGAATCATTTCGTTTAGTTTTGTTCATACTGGGATGCGCACGGAGCACGAAAATAGGAAATATGTTCATGGTTTAGCAACTTGAAATCAGTAGGGTTAATGTCTGTTTATGTCTTCCTCTGTCTCTGTCCATCTCTCTCTTTCACTAAGCATGCTTCAAAGCTGTGTGTTTCACATTCTATCTGCAGTACAATGTACTTCCTGGCTACAGTAACAAGGTTAAGCATGCACTTCATGCATCGTGGGGTAAAAACAATTACAGATACAAGAAGCTGGGGTCTTGAGAAACTGGATAAGACAATAACACACGCGCAAACAATTTCTCTCTGTCATCTCTGATGTCTCTGTAATTATCCTCCTGCCGTACGTCTTTGTGTTTGTAACTATGTTACAAGTGTTTGAAGTTGTATCTGTTTGGAAACGAAACGATACTGTGACTGTTTCCCTTGACACTTCCCAACGTCAGTTTTCTGTATTTTCAAAGTCTGTCCAAGTGTTTTAACTGACAGAAATCATCCTGAGTCACGATTTTCCCCATTCTCTTTTTTCCACTTCTCCAAATTTCTCCTGAAGTTTTACATGACATCATCTAACAAAAGTAAAACACATTTGGTTACAATACGCGCTAGTGTTTTTGAAGGCAAACTATTTATTAGTGCTCAACATCCCATTAAACCCTCCATCGAGAGTGGGAGGGTTTTCTTATGTTCTTTCTTGCAAAACTATGTTACAAATTTTGTTGCCCGCTGTCAAGTTATCAGTGTCATATTCCTAAAGACATGATAATATCTTCTGTTTACTCTGTGAGCTCTCTAAAATGTTTGCTAGCCCCGAGACACAGTTATCCCCATTGTTTTGATCCACTTTATAGGCCCTTCCCTCCTCCAGTCCAGTTTATGTCTTAACTTGTAAGGTCTGAACACCCACGGTTACTAGCTGAAAGTGACATATACTGATCTTTACACGGTCCCTATAACCTCCCTCAACACACACACACACACACACATACACACACACACACACACACACACACACACACACACACACACAACCTTTCTTACTTTCTTTTTTCTTTCTATCGATTTAGATCAAAGTATAAAAAAGTGAGGATACACAGTAAATGAGCTAAAATGCATCTCCGCGTTCACACACATATACTAATAAGTGTATTTATCCATCGAAACATCCATCTATATATGCATGAAAAAATGCATAATATTATGTAGCCCGAGACAAATGCACATACAAAAGGTTGTTACGGAAGGAAACAGAAAGTGACTATGATAGGAGGAATATTATGATTGTGCGACAAGAAAACGTAAAGGGAAAGAGGGAGGAAGTCCAGACGAACACATCGACTGTCACGACGACGACGGAACAACTCCTTCAAAGCGGAATGAATGCATTCTCCCACCTCCCCAGTGACGACAAGTGTGTGATATGCGTTTTTGGTAATCGTCTGCCCGCCAATGAATAACATCATGCACGTGCACCCTATTTATTGCTACCATTTGTGTCAAAAAGAAGAAAGTAGACGGATAGAAAGTACATACCCAAATCATAAGTAAATCAGCAATGTCAGTTTAAATTATTCACTCGAAAAAGTCTTGTCTGGGAGATGATTCTATCCCGCAAACACGGTTACTAAGATACCAGTGGGCGTTTCATCGATCGGAGGTCCTCAGAGCCAATACTACCAAAAGATCGCTGTGAGGGCGAAGGGTATTGTCTCTTCCGGACCTGGGGTCTCCCTATTGCTTTTCCCCCTCGCCAATCTGTCTGTGGGTCAGGCAATAAACACAACCACTGGCCCCTCACGTTCCGCGCCACGTGCCTTTCCTTCATCACACAACAGGGATCATCTCCCTCCTACGTCTTCACAGGGATGGAGCAGCGTGATCAGCGTGTTCGGGAGTGGGGTGGGAAGCTGTGACGTTAGTGAGGGGCTGTTGTGTTCAATCCGGTCATCGTTACTGTTCTGTATTATTCCCAACCCATTCCCACCGCCACTTCTCATTTTGAACTCGATTCTTTGAGAAATATTTTATTCCACAGGACGTCAAGACCATTATAAGATTATATAGCATGGCAATGTCGTTTGTGATTTGGATATTATATGCTTGTATTCGCAGAAATGTGTAGAACAGGTCAAGCGTCAGCCTTAAAAACAAGTGATCACTCGTTTGATGACATTTCAGATCAGGTTCAGGTCTTCTTAATCATTCATAATTATGGTATGCATGTGAGCATCTTGATACAATTTCATTTCTTGACAGCAACACAGTATTTGTAAATCTTCTCTCTGTTCCGATTGATGTCTGACTTTCGTCAAGATAACTTTCAAGAACAGCATTTTCATTCAATTTTATTTTCTATTTTCAGTGGCTCAGTAGCTCAGTTCTATACCTAACATAACTTTATACAGATCTATCGTAATTTGTATGGTGCATTTTGGTGGTGGTGGTGGTGGTGGTGGTGGTATGTGTATCTGTCCACGTATATGGATGTGTCCCTTGCGTGTATATGTGATGCAAGGTGCATGCTCAGGATTAAACAAACACGTGTCTGAGACTGCACAAACATAACCTCATAAATTACCACATGCCAGATCCAACCTCAGTGAGACAGACAGATAGATAGATGAATAGATAGATAGATAGATAAATATATACCACTAGTTTGTTGTTGGTTTTTAAACACCAGTGAACTATTTGGTGTATGTGGTAATTCTATGCCCCAAACACGACAACTAACACCTCCTCGAGGCTCTCTCCTGTGACCCTCACAGCCAATACATTCAACACGAGCGCTGTGAGGGCGCAAGGTGTTGTCTCCCACGTACCTGGGGTCTCCCAATCACTTTCCCCTCACCAATCGTCTCGGCGGTCCGGCAACGACCATAACCGCTGGCCTCCGACGGTCGGCGCCGCGTGGCTTTCATGATGACACAGTGGAGAACATCTCCTGCTTGCATCTTCACAGGGACAGGACAGTGCGGGAAAGGAGTGTTGGGGAATGGGGCGGCAATTTGTGATGCTACTGAAGGGCTGTTCTGTTTGATCCTGTCGTTCTTGTTTCGTCTTTGCCCTCTCTCTCGAGATGGACATTGGGAAGGCGAGAGACAAACGAGAGAGAGAGGTTGAGAGAGGGGGGGGGGGGTTAACATGAAGGGAGAAAAAAAGAAAGGGAGATAAATAAAGACAAACACAAACAACGCAGATACGAAGAATTGTACAAATACCAAAAAAAAAAAAAAAACAGAGATAGAGAATGGATGATGGGTTGGAATAATGTGACAGGGAGTGGCGAGAGAGAGTTCTTTTCAGATTTTCAAGAAATCCACATCGCCTTCCAGTGATTACTTGAAAAAATGAAAAGAAAGCGTTCTTTGAACTATCTCAGTCAACAACTGGCTAACGTTACATTGACCCAACAAGCAATCAAGTCATCCATCTCTCAAAACTCCATTCCAAGCGCAATAACACGTTGAAGATCGATACCAATGACAACGAAGATGTGCGCTGATGAAGCAGTGAAAAAAGGTTGAGGTGCATAAGAGTGTGAAAATGAACTTGCATGTTCAGTTGTATAATCGAAAATCTTTACCTTTCATCTTACCAAAACTGGGATCCAGCCCCAATGTAGATAAATCAGCATACCGCACACAAAAAATCATACCGGAGGAACATATGACAGGGCTTATTTTTAACCTACTGACACTGTAACCCCGACAAATGACCGTCCAGAGATGGCCTCCCTTGTGAGCTTTCAGCCGGGCAGAGCCCCTCAGAGCCAGTACAATCCAAAGAGCGCTGTGAGGACGATGGCTGTTGTCTTCCCCGGACCTGGGGTCTCCCTGTCAGTGCTCCCCCCTCGCCAGTCTGTCTCAGGGTCCAGTGATGACCACCCCGCTTGGCCCCAATGTTCGGCGCCACGGGACTTCTGTGATCATGTAGCAGCGATCAAATCGGCTTCCTCCTCCTTGCGTCTTCACAGAGACATGGTGGGAAGGAAGTGTCGAGGAATGGGGATGGGGGCAAATTGTGATGTTAGCGAGGGGCTGTTGCGTCTGATCTTGTCCGGCTTGTCTCGTCCCTTCCCGCTCGACAGCAGAAGAGACAGAGACAGGGAGATTGCTCTTCAGCCGTTCCAACAAGTCCACATCGCCTCCTGACTGGTGATTACTGGAGAAGAAAAGCGTCTTTGAACTCCCTTCATCAAACAGCCAGATAACCAATCATCGACCCAGCAAGCAAGCAATCACGGCAGGCGTCTCTCAAAGACCTATTCAAACACCCAAACACGCTGAACATGGACACCATTGAAAAGTCAGATAAGCACGATGAGGCGGATGAGGAGTAAAATGAAGAGGAAAGCCACAACGAAAAAAACCCATCAGACCTAATCATTGCTAAAACCGTGTTCTTACTTCTCTGATATTTGTGTCTTATCTCTATTTTTATTCAAGTATGTCTTCATTCACAACTTCACAATAGAAACAGGAAAATAACATCATAATCCAAATGACATTCATATATCTCGTAACCGATATGGGTGCGATTTGGAACGTATTTTACATTATAAAGAAATGCCCCCAGTTCGGACATACCGGAATGAAAATTCTAAACAGATACAAATATCTAAATACTTGAACCAAAAAACAGCAGTGAAAGTTTCCCATTTCTGCCAAGGAGAATGGGTAGTTTCTAGAAACAAAACACACAAATATAAATATAATAATTATACATAAGAAAAAGAGGCAGGAGTTTTTAAAAAGTTACATCCGTTGTTTTACGTCTAATAACTGTACGTTTACTTTCAAATGCGAACATGGAATTTTTCTTATTTGAATTTTCTTCTCTCCACCACCTCTCCCTCTCTCTCTCGGTGTGTGTGTGTGTGTGTGTGTGTGTGTGAGCGAGCAGAAGCAGACGAACAAAATCTAAGCTTCGTCTCCCTCACTCAAGAGCGCGGGGGGTCAATGA
>JAAQRG010045185.1:0-2500 GCA_011634625.1 Babylonia areolata
TCTCTTTGTTATACACAAAATTAATGTCTGAAAACATTGTTGCCCACGCTCCTTTGCATCGAGCACCCACATTACCTCCTCTCTCTCTCTCTCTCTCTGTCTCTGGGGTGAACACTTCGCAGCTTAGCTGACAAGACAAGTTTAACTGGAGCTGCGACAATTTGTTGTTGCTGTTAATGTTGTTGTAATTATTATAAATTATCAACAGGCGAATTTATCATTTGGATCATGGATCGCATAAGAAAACTTCTCTTTTTTATGAATTCAGTGATTGTGTTCATAGTTTATTATTGCTACTTTCGGTTGTTTTTATTTCAAAATTCACCCAAGTCAGAATCGGGAAAAAAGTGGTGTGAATCAAAATCATTAAATTCCGAGTGGGATTTCGGTTTGGAACCCCGCCAGTAGTAATTAAGGCAGAGACAAGTTTTGTTGTTTCTCTTTGTCTCAGGTCAGCTTCTTCTTCTTCTTCTTCTTCTTACCTTTCACCCTCTGAGCGTGGCTCAGTCCCGCTGGCTGTGGTACGCCAGTTGGCTACGTTGCAGAGGACGACCTTCACTCAAGCCATACTCTGAGCGTCTACAGAGGGCGCAAAGTCTACGACCCGAGGTGGACGGTGGTGTTCACTTGGCAGACGTCAATATAATATGAGGCAATAGTTAGCCTAACCTCTTCGATGTGGAGACACCTCCCTTAGACTAAGGAAGGACAAGGAACTGGAATCGGTGAACTGAGTCTAGTAGGCCGTCTGTGGCTAGGACGAGTAGGGTGCTCCCAAATGAGACTGGACAGAATGGAACATTTAAATATTTGTAAGCACTGGTATGGAATTTGAATGTGCAACCATAATGCCGGTTGGTATTATTTATTTATTTATCATTTTGGTGTTCTTTTGAAGTGCATGGATGACGTGTGTACTGTGAATTGATACGATTCGTTCGTGGGATTCTTGTGTCGGAAATCCCTCTAGGCCAAGCCTTTGTTATGAAACTTGTGAGAGACTGGACATAACTGTAACTGTGGTGTTGACAGTTTTGGAGATTGAAGTTTTGTACAACGCACAACGGTTTGTACGTTGAAAAGTATAGGTCTTAGTCGGTGTGTCACTGGGAGGTGTTAGCAGGCTTTAAAAGCCGCTGGCTGTCACCCAGTGTCAGCTTGGCGAGCTTGTTTCCTGTTGTCATGACGTGGGATTCGAACCGGCATTGTATCCTTGCGCCATTTTTGCAACATATATTATGCCCTGTTCGTAAACAACAGCTCGAAGATAAATCCCACGTGTTCTTTAACTGTAAGGTATATGACATTTTCAGAATAATATATAAAAATATTATTCAAAGAGCAAATAGTAGTGTTCCCAATGTGATGCCGTGTGATGATGAGTTATCTGTTGTTCAGTTGTAAAGAATTTGTACAAAGTGTCCCAGAAAAGCTTAGAGCAGAAGAACGGACGGACTGACTGGTGTTGGAAGAAGAGAAATCAGAGTTTTAATTCTAAAATCCTTTTGATAAAAAAGCAAGACCAGCTGAGTATTCACTAACATCAGTTCATGTTTGTCATCAATATGTACAGAAATTAATCTAAGTAAGTAAGAAACTTTTTAAGACTGAATTTAATTGATTGACGTATTCTAACCCCCTTGAAACGAATAATGGTTTGTTTGTTTTTTTAATTAAAAAAAACAACTGGCCTTCTCTCTCTCTCTCTCTCTCTCTCTCTCTCTCTCTCTCTCTGTGTGTGTGTGTGTGTGTGTGTGTGTGTGTGTGTGTGTGTGTGTCTCGCTTTGATTTTCAGTCTGTCCCTGTATTTGTTTCTCTCCCTCATTTCTTTGTGTCTGCCTCAAACTGTCTGGATATATGTGTGTCTGTCCTTTGTCCAACTCTCTCTTGTCTCTTTTTCTGCCTGTCTTCTGTCTCTCAACCATCTTTTTGTCCCCGTCGTCTCCCCGAGCGTAGTTTATATCATACTTCATGCCTAATACGCATCCCAGTATTTTCTGTTTGTTTTTTTTAATTCAAACATGCACACAAGGACACACACACACACACACACACACACACACACACACACACACACACACACACACACAATATATATATATATATACAAGCAAGCAAGCAAGCAAGCGCTCGAGTTACATCTTTGCCCACACTTATGTTTATTTTGTTTTTTTCAGCTTCTGTATTGTTACATAAAAAGATTTGGGAAGTTCGAAAGATAAACAGATGTGGATTTGAAGCAGCGCCACTCACTGACTGTAAGATGTGTCTTACAATCAATACACGTAGCAGTTTCTGTACACATGCTATGATTGGCCTCCACGGAACTCCCGTGGGGATGCCGAGCAATTGACATCATTCTCATCGTCCAGATATTTTTTCCCATAAAGTTACATTGGTCTCTCTGTTTCTACCTTTCCCCCAATTCTTTCATCCATTCCCATTTGAATTAATATCTCCAAACAAGCATAGACTGTTTTAATCTCTCTGGATTTGAAAA
>JAAQRG010045185.1:7500-10916 GCA_011634625.1 Babylonia areolata
AGTTTGGGATAATACGCTACAGTTCTCTACCATTCTGCCTGTCTGTGTGTATGTCTCCCTCGATTTCTATCTGTTTATGTCTTCAATCGGTAAGGTATTATTCAGAATTCAAAACTGCTCATTTTATTGAAAGCCTGCGATTTTAGGCATGGCCTTTTACATATTTCGATCCACCATTGCTATTCAATTAATGTTTGCAGAGGGAAGAATGGAAAATGTACGTCTGCACTGCAGCGAGCTCTTCTGTGGGTCCGATGGGAGCAGTCCACCTTTCACACATATAAATCACCAACCTCTCTCTGTCACACACACACACACACACACATACACAACTATAGCACTGACATTCATGAGGGAACAACAGTAAGTGCGAAGTGAGTCGGATTTCTTCTCGATATTCACGTGCAGATTAAAAGATATATTTCGTCAAGAATGCAGTTATCATCCATAAGTTCTGAGATCAAATTATATTGGAGATCTCGCTGACAATGAAATGAGGCAAGCGATATGTCTAATGAGATGCAATATATTGCCCTTGAATAGGGCATTCCGGTACGGCAGACACTGGCAGATACTTACTTCAAGCAGTGCAGTTGAAACTGTTGAAGTTGTATGCCATTTTTTGCTCATTTGTGTAAACAAATTGAGTCTATGTTTTAACCCGGTGTTCGGTTGTCTGTGTGTGTGTGTGTGTGTGTCCGTGGTAAACTTTAACATTGTCATTTTCTCTGGAAATACTTTGTCTGCTAATACCAAATTTGACTTGAACATAGTATGAAAAAAAAATCTTCACAGTTACACCAATAACAGGTTTTAAGTCTCCCGAGTTAAGCCGTTTTTTCCCGAATCATTTATCAAAGTATATTTCGTTGAGGTTTGTTTCGAAATCCGAAAATTCTAAAAACCGTTTCCCACTGAGTTAGGCCTGCTAGCAGGTAGCTTGTCTTCGAAGACATGACCTCGTTTTTATTGTCACAATTGAAATGAAAGAAATTCAAATTCTGGACAGAACACATACAATAATACTAACAACACCATGGACGTGTTTGCTGCATATAAATTTTCTAGAGTGGACACTGAATTAACTTGAATGATCACAAAAGAAAAAATGAATCGATCGTTTCTTTCAGTTTGTTGTAGGCCTCGACTGGTTCATGCAGATCTAGAGATCTACCATGTGTTACTTTGTGCTTAAAGGGATAGCAAAGACTCATTTATCGCCGAAAAAAAGATTATCGATATATAATAAAACACACAGAAAACATGATTTAAACGGCGTTATTACGTCCACTACAATCAAATCTATTTGTCGCACGAAGAAGAAAACGTCAATATGACGTCAGATGCACCGCAGCAGTGGGGATTAGTCTGCTTGCTTCGGAACTAAACATGTATGGTTCGATCCTGCCCGCATACCTTCCCCCCCCCAAGCTTGTTTTATATATCATATCTAATACTGAGCACGATTTTTTTCTCCTCATGATTCCTTGACTGGATAATGGGCGAAGCACAAGTGAGTCTTGAAGGCTTTGCCTCTTGTTTATTTTGTTGTCCAAAGTATACAGAAATCCGAAAAAAATATATACCCCTTTTCTATTACACATTTATGGCGGTTTTCAAAACTATGTTTGCTTTATTCACATTTAAAAACTTCAGTAGCTTAAAAATGCACGATATGTCTGTGAAAGTCTAAAAATGAAGCCGTAAATTTTGAACTTAAAGCAAATACAATTAATGATGACGCAACCCCAAACATTCCGTGTCCATGTTCAGTAAATATTTTTCTGACATTCAGGTCTCACCTCCAAAGTCAGTGTCCTTTAAACTTTGATGTCTTTTTTTTTTTTTTTTTTAATTTTTTTTTTTATGGGTTAAATGAACTTGCATTGTATTTATATTCACACACACACACACACACACACACACACACAACCACTCGTACTCACGCACAGCTTTCCTGAAACACACACACACACACATACAAATAGAGAGAGAGAGAGAGAGAGAGAGAGAGAGAGATTCACACGCTCATAACAATTTGTGCCAAACGTGTTCGAATAATACGAAAACAGACGTTATGAACACGCCATGCCTTTTCCAGTTCGAAAGAAGGAAAAAATAAAAAAAATAGTGCGATGTTTGTCGTCTGATGCTTGATGAGTGCGGGGAGTGCATGCCATATGCATTATCCAGTCTTTAAGGGCCGCAATTAAATTGACTGATCACATCTGACCCAAAATAATGTTTCGCTAAACTAATTGAATGTTTAGATGACGAGGATGTTCCTGTAATGGTGTAAAAGGTGCAACGATGATGGTTTAAATATAGTTGATTTTTTATCTTGTTTGCGTCTTGGGGAGGGGCAGGGGGTGTCAAGAAAGGTAAACACGTGAGACTGGACCAGTGTTTAGCAAGTGCAGTGAGATGCTGGAGATGTTTGATGTGCTGGGACGGCTTGTTTCCATTTGTATCAATGCTGCGCTATTTCTGTCCAGCCTGGTCCATTTTACAGCACAGGGATCGCTCGTTGTGAGGGTAGAAAAACTGCTGTCAGTCCAAATATGAACAAACATGGAACTTCCTTTTTTTTCTCTGTACTTCGTTACTTTATTTGTCAGTGAGACGTAGGTACGTAACGTATATAATGTCTTTGTAAGTGGACGAGGAGGGGTGAGGGAGGAGGGGAGGATGTGTGTGTGTGTGTGTGTGTGTGTGTGTGTGTGTGTGGTGTGGGGCTTAGTTTTGTATGTTAGTTTGTCGGTTGAGGATCTGGCTTCAAAGTGTTGCATACGCATTGTGTATTTGTTTAAATGAGTGAGTGTGTTAGTGTGTACGTTAGTGTGTTAGTGTTCGTGTTAGTGTGTGTGTGTTTTTTGTTTGTTTTTTTGTTTGTTTGTTTGTGTGTGTGTGTGTGTGTGTGTGTGTGTGTGTGTGTGTGTGTGTGTGTGTGTGGGTGTGTTTGTGTGTGTGTGTGTGTGTGTGTGTGTGTGTGTGGTCTTCAGTTTAACGTCTTTCCACTTAAAGTGATATTAGACGAAAAAAACAAACAAACCAAAAACCCGTGGGGGTAGGGGTTGTGGGAGGGTGTGTGGGGGGTAAAAGTGTGTGTATGTGTGGAGGGTGAATAGGGAGAGACAACGCTAGGGAAAATGGAAACGTTATAAACGCCAACATCAAACAACTATAACAAATGTCCTATAGGACTACGCAGCAAACCTTCTGCAATAACAAATAACATATTGGAATTGTTAATAACACATTCAAAAGAACTTTTGGTGAAGTCTGGCAAAAACATTTTAGATTCTGATATTCGAATATTATATGGTTGCTAGATATATGTTCTCCACATATGCATCTGACATCTTTGCTGAACTTAGTTATAAAAGCGTTCAGTTTTATCCTGTTTGACAATTTAT
>JAAQRG010045192.1:0-10875 GCA_011634625.1 Babylonia areolata
TGCGCACGTAGTAACCACTGGCGACCTTCACGACTTTTTTCTTTTCTTTTACAAAGGTGCATGTGGTATATTTTATTGTTTGTATTTATGATTTTGTTCCCCCCCTCCCCACCCCCGTCCTTCTGTTCAAGAGACTGATCTTTTTCTGTTGTTTCGATACTTTGAAAGTGCATTGCTTTTCCTTGACACGCACTAAGACATCGAGGATCACGGGAAGCTGATTTGTCAGAAAAATATGCACCAATCTCGAGACCAGGCTGGGGCTGCATGGAAATGATGTAACACATTAACTGACAAAATTAGTTTGATCCTTATTATAATCAGTTTCCACCACACCACTCCCTCTCTCTCTCTCTTATTTGTTACCGCATTTAGTAATTTGTTTTATTTGAAAATAATTGATGTATTTATTATAAGATTTGGGAGCGAAATATTATGTTTTGATTAAAACCTTACCACAACGACCGCGCTTTCCAAAGACATTAGATCTGAAAGTCGCGGAGTTGCCCGCACCACATCATTCCGTACGTCCGTTTCCGTGTTGTCAGTGTTTTGTTTGAACGCTTTCAGTGCCACCGATGGACGTAGAATGTGCGTGCCCGTACGTCCGTGTTTGGTATGAATGCGTATGCTGTTTACTTGCGACAGTCAATGGTGAATCGATAGTGTTACACACACACGCGCGCACGCACACACACACACACACACACACACACACACACACACACACACACTTGTGTTTCCGTTTTGTGTTTGGGTACTAGGGTGTGAGGCGTTGCAAAGAGAACTTGGCGGTGATGTGCTGCTGACTGTATGGGTAGTATTAAAAATAAATGAATGAATGAATAAACAAGAGGCAAAATCTTCATGGCTCACGTGTGATCCCTAGTGCAAAAAATTAAAACCGAGAACGCCGAATGTGTAGGGAAGAAGGGGGGGCGGGGGGAGAGAGAGACGGGGATGGGTATGCTAGTACATATAACCATTACATTACGATCCAAATCATGTGTTTGGTCACCAGAAACAAAAGTTTTTCGAGCAAGAACAAGTGCAGGAAACGAGCAGTTCTATCTTAAGCAGGCCACATTGATAGGTATTTCATTGTTTTACTATCATAATATGGATCTGTTGGAAGTTTCAAACTTTCCGTCTTATGGGGACTTTTTTTTTTTTTACTCTCTCTCTCTCCCCTAGTTTTGGCGGAAGTTAACTGCTGTTTTCTTGACAATTTTGAATACACGCATGCGTAATGCGACCTCAGACTGACAGCCAAACTGACAGTGGACTGTTTTTCATATTTGTTCATTCATTTTTTTATAGTCATTCGGGGATGTTATGTTATAAGTAATGAGACCTATCCACAAATCACGCTGAATAAAATTCAGCGGCCTTCTTAGAATAACTTGTAATCTTGAATGATCAGTTGAATGCCCGATTCCGATAGTAACTGGACTTTTCAGGCTGCCTTCAACTCGGAAATATCAGGATGTCATGAAGTCTGTTCTTACTACCTCTTTACAATATTCGTATACAGTCAACTCCCAGCCCCACTCTTTCCCACATACTCATCTTTTACTCAGCCACGCCTGTACCCTCCCTTTCTGTTCACCCTTGTCCTCACTTTCTTTGTCCGTCTTGTGCTAACCAGTACTGTGTGCACTGTGTCAAATTGTCTGCTGCCTGTATCTGGGTGGGCGCAGCGAACCTTCAGAACGAAAATGACGTCATGAAGTAGGAAATGCGTCATCCGCGAAATGACGTCCATAGCGCGCCTGGCTTGGAAACCACGAGGAAGAAAGCTGTTGACGGGCCCATTTTCAGTTGACCAGCACAAAGCTAGCTATCCTTAGACACCGCGTCCATCGCCTGTTTTTTCTTTGCAAAGCTCATTCCGTCTCATCAGTTCTGTTGTTGTTTTTCGCGTTCTATTCTGTTTACGCGTGCATAGCGTGTGTGTATGGCTTGTTTACGTGGCATCGGGATGTTGACAAATTACTTTGGTAAATAACGCTCTGTGTAGATATATATAGAGAGAAATATATTTTTGCCTTGGTCAGCTTTTGAGCATTGTCGGGAGGGCGATTTTTCACAGAGAACTATTCCCCCATGTCTGTATGTGTGTGTGTGTGCGCGTGTGTATACGAGCGCGCGTGTATTACTGTATGTATGTGTGAGAGAGAAAGGGAGAGAGAGGAGAGACATATTTGAAATCTCATTTAGAAAAAAAGAAAAGACCGAAATTAAAACAACAAACAACTAGTCAAAAAATAGATGGGTTAATTCGACGATACCAGTTAAAACGTACTTTACA
The DNA here is from genome assembly GCA_011634625.1 of Babylonia areolata. Classification (NCBI taxonomy): domain Eukaryota; kingdom Metazoa; phylum Mollusca; class Gastropoda; order Neogastropoda; family Buccinidae; genus Babylonia; species Babylonia areolata. The sequence goes on from JAAQRG010045192.1 coordinate 2,312, forward strand.
AGAGGGATGAATTAAATAAAAACAATTGTACTTTCAAAAACAAAACATTGTGAATCAACAGATGTTGCATCTGGTTCAGATGAACCAGTCCAGTTTTAGCTGATTTTAAACAGACGTGGTGTTTGAAGACAAAACTAAGAAATTTCACCAAACGCGAATTAACGAAGTTTAAGGGGGAAAAAAGGTGGGTGACTTTGATCCTCAGATTAATTAGGCCTGTATGATTGTTTTTCGTCTTCGGTTTTCATCTTGTTTGTTTGTGTTTGTTGACCATGGTGTAGTGAATGGAAGGCTTGGCTTTAACGTTTGATTTATTTGAAATGTTGCGTCCATCTTTTTTCTTCGCCTCAGCAGTATTGTTCCCTGGCCTTTATTTCCCCTTTCTTCTCACTTTCTAACAATATTATTTGACCGTTATGTGCCGTGTGTGTGTCTCTGGTATTGTCCACCTTCTAGTCTGTGTGTGTTTGAAGTCGTGTGTATGTGTGTTGGTCGGTCTCTAAGTCTGTTAGTCTGTCTGCGTGCTTTATTTTGAATGTGTCATAGTGTACTTCAATACACTTGGGTCTGCAGAGAATTTTGAAGTATAGCATGGTGATTTGTAGTATTAACTTTACCTTCGTTGTTCATGTGATCACAAGTCTAAGCTTGCTCCCCGGTGAACTTTGAATAATCTCTTATATGCATGTAAACAGCTGTTTTTTTGGTGGGAATCTTGGTGGCCGAAACCTAAGCTAATTTTGGGGTGACGAATGAAAACGGCAAATTGTTTTGAAATTTATTTATCGCTTTCATAAAGTTCCTGGTGTAAAATCACAGCATAGGTCCTGTTTTTGACGTCTATTTGTTTTTGTTTTTGTTGTTGTTTTCTGCGTCACTGATAACGTAAATGAATGAATAATTGTAGCCTAAGCGCAACTCATAAGTTTTAAAACATGTTCTTAAAACAAGAGAGGCAAGGCCTTCAAGACTCACTTGTGATGCACTTAAAAAAAAAAAATCTAATCGTTAAAATGTGTTCTGTATTATTATAAAGCTTCGGGTTAAAAAAGAAAAGAAAAAAAGTCCTAAACCAGATTCGAATCCCGCGTATTCGGGTGAGAAGAAACTGTCTTACCCATTACACTATCGTGGCTGCTTTAAGCTTAATGACGTTCTAAAATTTAATATTTGAACATACTTTTTTAAAAGGCGATAAATCAATTGCGGTATTCGCAGTGAGAACGCTGTTTAAATCATATTATTCTGGTGTATCTTGGGCATTCAAAAAATCTTTAAGGGCAATAAAAAAAATTCTTTTGAAGTCCGCGGTAAAGGAGACGTGGCTATCGCCGCAATCACACTGCAACATTTAGCCGTTTTCTCTAGATCTAGATAGATGTACAAGTTTAGTTACACCCGCCGGGAATGTAGTACAACACGGTGGATTCAATTTCTCTTTTATTTTCATTCTGTTTTTATAGTTTTAAAGTTAATATGAAAATTTAGTATTTTGTTAACTAATAACATGTAGAGCCAAGTACAAGTACTTCTAAACGTCGTAAGAAGTGAAAAGGACTTCATTTTGAGAAAAGTCAAGAGTGGAAATTTTTTCGTTTCATCGTGATCAGTTCACGGGTATTAACTCGCATTGTTTACAGTTTTTAACTGTGAATTCCGACTGATTCTGTGGATATTTTTATGGCAGTTTTGGGCATAATCCAGTAAGCGATGAGGCGTTCACAAATCTTTCTCTGAATAAATATTTAACGGTCTCCTTCTCCAACTTTCCATCCCATGTTATTGTGTATTGTCCATTGAACATAGGATTGAACAGGCAGGTCAACAACTTAAAACAAAATGGCGTCGTTCGCGTTCGCGAAGAATATGAGCACGCGCTTTGAATGTGTATAAATATGTGTACACAATTGATTTTTGCCCATGACCTTCAGGGCTCAGCCAATAGATTTGTAAAGTCCACTCGTCGTATTGATTTTAGTATTTTCCGAAAAAGACCACTTGGGCGAATGAACATAGTGAAAGCCCTGTACACTGAGAGTAAACCACACAAGCTTTTTATGTATTGAGTATAATTTCAAAATGTAATGTTTAAGATGAGAAAGATCAGTTTAAAGCAAATTAAGTCCCCTAGCATTAATTACAGAGTAATTTCCCTTTTTACTATCTGCACCAAAACGTTTGCAAAATAAATAAAACTTCCATGCTTAGCAAAAGAAGTTCCTGTTTGAACAGAAAATGATAATAATGACTGCTCTTGTTGTTGGGTCAGAATATCAGATCAAAGTGCCAAGTTTTGAGAATACAAAAAGTATAAATATAACAGTAAATACAGTTTGCATATAATTAGGCTTCATTATTTTTTTTTTTTTTTTTGGTGCCCATCCCAGAGGTGCAATATTGTTTTAAACAAGATGACTGGAAAGAACTGAATTTTTCCTATTTTTATGCCTAATTTGGTGTCAACTGACAAAGTATTTGCAGAGAAAATGTCAATGTTAAAGTTTACCATGAACACACAAACACACACACACACACACACACACACACACACACACACACACACACACACAGACAACCGAACACCGGGTTAAAACATAGACTCACTTTGTTTACACAAGTGAGTCAGTATAATTAGCCCCATGATGTGATGGACGGTTTCAGTTTCTCCAGGCGTCACTGCGTCGGGACAAATTCATCTGTGCTACACCCCATCTGCTAGGCAGATGCCTGACCAGCAGCATAATCCAAAGCGCTTAGTCAGGCCTTGAATGCATGCATATAACTATATTATTTGTGTACTTCTTTTCCAGAATTTTGCAACAGGACAAACCTTTTGTTACCGTGGGTTCTTTTCCAGTACGCCAAGTGCTACTAGCACTTTAAAAAATATAGGCCAAGACCACGTCTTTCACTTTGGTAGTTTATTGACCACTCTCAGTACATGGACATAATATTTTCATCTTTTCTCTCTGATCACGTAAGAAATGTATGGCTGTTGAGCAGTTTTTCTTAATCTTGATTGGTTTTAAAGTAACCCCATCTGATGTCTAGAATCTTCCTGAGGCACTTGCTTTCAAAGGCATTCGGTATCTTTTCCTCGGCTTTTGTGCAGCACCAACTTTCAGATCCGTACGTTAGAACCTTGAGGACATTGGATTTGAAAGAAAAAGAAGAAGAATAAGCTTTGTTCTTCTACTAAAGTGTAGTTTTTTGTGTGTTTTTTTGTTTTGTTTTGTTTTTTGTTTGTTTTTTGTTGTTGTTGTTTTTTGGGTTTTTTTTGGTTTTGTTTTTTTACCAGATGCTGATCAGAGAACTGAATGCTACAGCAACGTTTGCTGTTCTAGTTCTGACTTCCTTCATGATATGCTGATACTTTACTTCCTAAATATGTAAACTCCTATCCGTTTTCAAGGTCTTTTCCATTGTGATTAACCATTAGTTCCTCTTCTGCATTCACATTCATTAGTTTGTGAAGATTTTCGATGATGCAAGTCTTTACCGCCCCAGACACCATCTCCAGATCATTTCAGAGACTTCTTCTTCTTCTCTGTTTTTCACTCAGCTCTGTCATAGGGGCGCCGCACAAAAGAACTGTTCTCCAGATTCCTCCAGGTCTTTTGGTTGTGTGTCAAAGCTTGGATCTTAGCAGATTGTTTTCCTGTCCATTCTGCTGCAGTGTCAGTCCATCGGTTCTGTGTGTGTTGTTTTTTTTCCCAAGCTTCCCCTCCGTCTCCCTCCCTCAAAAGTTCACTAGAGGATTTTTTTGTTTGTTTTTTTGTTTTGTTTTTTTGTTAAACATTGGATCTTAATGCATGGCCATACTGGCGTATCATATCTCTGTGACCTTCCTGACATCCGCGCTGGACGAGCTCAGAGTAAATAACTTAAAATGTCTCAGACAGGGGCGTGGGGAGGGTGGGTTGTCCAAATGGAACCCTGAGCAGGGATTTACGTCTTTCGTTTCTTCTTCTTCTCATTCCTGAAATGGCCCTTTTGCGGGTGGGCTGGGCTGTAAGCAACACATTCTTTTCCCGCTCAGTTAGTCATTCCTCAGCTTTGTGGGAGGGGATTTATCAGTTGTATTCGTGGAAGCAGGGTGAGCGAATTTAGGTGACGGGCCCCGGGTAGGGGTGGGGGTGTTATGGTGTGGTTTAGTAAAAGAGTGCACCGTCTGTGGTGACTTTGTAAAGTGACTTTAGAGCGAAAAGGGTTTCTTTCTTTCTTTCTGTCCTTTTCATTCTTGACTATCTTTTTTGTTTGTTTCTTTGTTCTTTCCTTTCTTCTTTCTTTTTTTCTTTCTTTCACCCCTTTTTTCCCCCTTTCTTCATTGTTATTCCTTTCAGTGTTTCTTGCTTTCTTCTTTCCTTTCATTGTCACCCTTTCTTCTTTTCGTTTCATTCTTTCTTGATTTCCTTCTTTCATTTTTTTCTCTTATTTTTTTTTTCCATATAAGACCTTTCTTTTATTCTTTCTTGGTTACTTTCTTCTTATCTTTTCTTCACTTTTTTGTTGTTGTTGTTCTCTCTCTTTCTTCCTTCGTACCACCATTTCTGCCTGTATTGTTTGATTGCTTTGGCAGTTCATTATTTCCTGACAGTAATTATCTTGTGAAAACTGCGGTTTGCTGCAGGTTTTATGTCAGTTGGATCACTCGCGCAGTATGTTTTGTCCCCCATCCCACCCCCACCCCACCCCCTCTCCCTCCTCTTTCTTCTTCTTCTTTTCCTCCTCCTCTTCTTTCTCATCTTCTTTTCCTTCCTCTTCTTCTTCTCCTCTTCTTCTTCTGCTTGTTCATCATCAACATCAACTTCTTCCTTTTCATTTTCTTCTTCACCTCCTCTTCATCCTCCTCTTCTTTGTCCTCGTCTTCTTCTTCTTCTTGTTCTTCATCATCTTCTTCTTTTTCCTATTCTTCTTTTCCTGCTTCTTATGCTATTGTGGGCGTCAAATCTCTCGTTCACTGGTATCTTGGAAGGGGCTTTCACCTATGTATGTGTTTTTTTACTTAGCCATTTAGACAGCCAAACTCCGTTTTCTAGGATCCACAAAATGTAAACATGCAGTGTCAACGACGGCTCGTTGCGACTTTGCCCTTAGTGTTATGCGACTTGAAGAGGATTGTTGACATGTTTGTTCTTCTAGTGTGTGTGCGTCTGTGTGATTTCATTCTCCCCCCCCCCCCTCCCCTGTAAATAGCCCTGCAGCATCGAAACGTGGCAGTGAAATCAGGTCATAACATCATCATGTTTGTGCACGGGAAACGGTTGTCGATGACGACGACGACGAAGGAGAAAACTGAAGTTTACACATGGAAAACGAACCGGACAAGGCCAACAACCCTATTGCTGGACTCGGCGGAAGATAAGGATCAGGACCAAATTAATACTACTGTTGGGGTAGCCTATTGATTTTTGGCTTTCATCACAACGGACTGTGATAAAATCAGTCATGCGAAGAACGCTTTCGGTCGGTCAGGACTTGAAGGTTTGAAAATGTCGACACTTTTGACGTCACTTGTACGTCAGCTGCAATGTCTTTTTCTTCAACAGAAAGCGGAAGTGGCGAAATATTCGAGGCAGTGCCGTTTTTATTCGCAGTCGCACTTTACACTGGCCGCCACATACCCATTTCGAAAGAAAGCAAGTCCATCGTCCTGTGAAAACGCACTCATTCGCCTTACAGTAGTCTGTTCTTCGGCTCATTATTCAAATAATTGATAGGCCTAATATGAGCGGGTCTATTTTTATTCCCACGTGTGCGTGTACACCTGGCCAGCCCTTATAGTAAGTTGTCTACTCTTTGGCTTATTAATCAGATAGGCGTGAAAACGCACTCATTCGCCTAACAGTAGTCTGTTCTCAGGCTCAAATAATTGATAGGCCTAATATAGCGGGTCTATTTCTGTTCACGCGTGTGTGTGTTGACCTGGCCAATGATGCCCCAACACTCAAAGAAATGGAGGTGTGTGTGTGTGTGTTATCATTGTTTTCATAATTCTTCTTTGTCTTTTCTCAGAGAGTGTGTTAATTTCGTTTTCTGTCTAGTGTAATATACTTACTGCTGTTGGAGAAAACGAAAATGACCCATCCAATATGAAAAGCAAAAAATCAGTTTCTGTACATTATTTTAGAATGAAATATAATGCTGTGGTATGGAATCGAGTTCTCGTAATGCCGTGACAAGAAAATTGCAGCGCAAAGATAGAATTTAAAAAGTAGATATGAAAAAAAAAGAAAAGAAAATATAAACACGGGGCCGAGATTGTTCTACCCAACTCACTACTACTTCAAAAAACAAAAACAAAAAAAGTCTATGGTGCTGGTCGGTGGTCTGAGTGCTAGTGTTTCGAATGATACTCAACAGCGAATCAGATGTCGTGCATCAAGCACGGAAAAGGACCCGCGACAGAGGCAGAAATTGGTGGGGTAGAAGCAACAACAAAAACTCGTCTTGAGAGGTAGTCAGATATAACACACTGAAGGTAAGGAAGTGGAAGAGGGAGGAGGGGTTGCGGAGGGGTTTGGGGATGCGCATTGTCCTTAGGTTTCGCTTTCTCCCTGGTGAGACTTTCAGGGGGTAAGCAGTGTCATTACAACTGACATACTCTAAACAGAACGAAGGATCTGCAGAGTTGTAGAAATCATTAACGCTGTTGGTGACTATGTCCTCCCCGCGCCCCCCCTCTCTCTCTCTCTTACACACACACACACACACACACACACACACACACACACACACACCATATACAGTAGTTTGTAACTTTTCTCTCTCTTCTTTTTTCATCGACGAAGAATGTAAAAAAGGGGAAATTTGAGAAAGAGACAAAAGATAGAAAGAAGAAGAAAAGAAACGAGGGGCGTTGAATGGAAGAAGAAAGGAAGAGGAAAAAAGAAAGAGATCAGGAAATAATAAAAGAAATAAGAAAAAGGGGGGAAAAGAACAGCAAGGAGAAAAATAGATAACACTGCCACAGACAACAAAGGACTCCATCCCACCTCTCTCTCTCTCTCTCTCTCTCTCTCTCTCTCTCGGTCTGTCTCACTCGCTCACACACACACACACACACACACACACACACACACACACACACACACACGCACGCACGCACGCACGCACACATACATTCACTCACCTGATGCAGCCGAGTAGCAGCAGCAGCAACGAAGTTGTCGGACACCTTTTCTCTCCTTCCTGCCAACCGGTGGTGGTGGTCAGTAGCTGGTCAGCACAGGTAACGTTGTGGGTCGGCAGCGCTTGACTGGGTGGTTGACTGACCACAGTGAGAGAGAGAGAGAGAGAGAGGGACGTTACACGACTTTCTTTCGGAAGAAGGAGAAGAAGAAAGTGGGCAGGTCTTTTTTCGGTCGGTCTGTGTGTCTCTTCTCTCTCTCTTTCGAGCTTCGCAAAGACATTGGTGCAGTGTCCTGGGTTTATATAAGATGAAGGGTTGGTGGCACCGCCCCTCCCCCCCTGCCCCCTCTCCGTGCCACCACCCTACCCCCTGACCCTCCCTTCCCCTCGCATCGCTCCCTCCTCATCCTCCTCTTCCTCCCATCTTCCAGACCCGGAGAGTCCGTGCTTTGCTCCACTTTCTTCTGCCCCCTCCATCCGCCCTCCTCCGTTCTCGTCAAGCCCCGCCCATCCACCCACAACACCCCCTGCAGGTTCGCGCGCGCGCGTGCGCGCGTGTGTGTGTGTCTGTGTGTGTGTGTGTGTGTGTGTGTGTGTGTGTGTGTGCCTGTGAGAGAGAGAGAATGTGTGTGACTGTGTGTCAAAGTTTCAGTCCTTCTGACGTCAAGGCTGAAATCGCAGAGTATTACCTTTGGGAATTGGGGACTGAGTGGCGAACGAGAGAGGGGGGTGTGGTGGGGAGACAGACAGGTACAGAGAGATATTCAGTCCACCCCTTCCTCCACTCCTTCCACGGACGTCTTCCCTCATCCTTCTCTGACCCCCAACCCCCTTCATCCCCCATCCCCGTGTTCTCTCCTCCCCCACCTACCCCCACCCCCGCCTTCCACACACAACCCCTCCACCGCCCACTCCCCGCTCAAGCAGTTACCTACGTTGGTTGACGAGTCGTTTGGTACTGTTATGACTGACGTCCGAAGAGGACAAACCGATTTTTTTCCCCTGTAAAAACGTGTATGTGTGTGCGCGCGCGCCAGCTCTGCGAAAACAAAAAACAAAAAAACAAAAAATTTTACCCCTCCCACCAATCCCTCCAGAAGTCTGCGAAATTTTGATGGATTTTTTTCCTGACCTTTAAAAAAAAAAATAAAAAAATAAAAAAATCCGATCCTTATAGAATTATTGTGCAATGAGTCACAGCACAAAGCAAGGTAAGGGAGGAGAAGGGACCGCAACAATACCACCACCACCACCACCATCAACAACAACAACAACAACAAACAAGGACGACGACAGTGACGACGATGACGACACAAGTAACAGATGAAGGAGATCAGATGAAGATTAAAAGACATGGCTTTTTCTCACACAAAAGGTTTTGTTATGCTGTGGGTATACCCTGGCTGATGTTTCAGCAGCAAATCCACACACAC
>JAAQRG010045195.1:0-10930 GCA_011634625.1 Babylonia areolata
CTCTCTCTCTCTCTGTGTTTTTCTCTCTTCTTCTTCAGAGCTGCATATTTCTCTGCTTTGTCAGATTTCTTTTACCTTGTTTCACAGGGTGTAGATGCACCTCAGGGAAGATTAGGAAACAGCAGACCGGTGCTTAGATCTTGTGTGCCATTATAATTTATGTAAACTTGTATTTCTTGCAAAGCCTGAACCATACGCATTGACATATATATCAAATATGTGAAAACAATGTCCAGTTTTGATTTTCAGGATTGCATGTTGTGGTCCCTTGTTGTTTTTTTTTTCTTTGCTTCTTGTTTTGGCTGAATTAGAATTTAGTAGAAATGAATATATATTGTTTAAACGAAAAACTTTAATTTATCAATTCAATTTCAGCTGTAGTTGAGTTTCACTGGAGAGTTACATGCTTACACGACTTACACTGTTACAGAGGCACGTCATATGATCTATGCTCCAAAGTTGATTGGCTTTCCAAAATTGAAAGTAATGAAGGTGATTGAGAGAGGCAGAATGTGTGAAACAGCAGGCTTCTGTTGTTTTGTCTTTTTTTTCTTTTTTTTCCTTCATAATGCGATGGCATTTCATTATATACAGAATTTCGTTGTGGCATTGGAGCGAGGACAAGTTTGCCTTTGCCTTTGTAGATCACCTTTGGCATTGCTTGCGATTCTCAGAAAGACTAAAAGCTAGATGCGCATGCGCAAAATCCTACATGACTGTAGAACACTCCAGTGGTCTATTAGTATTAGTACAAACAGTGTGACTGTGAGTAGAGTATTTAATAATCTGGACAGTTGTCCATGTGTGTGTGTCGTTGGCAAACTTTGTACATATTTTCTCAGGAACAGTGGTTTGGAAAAGGAACTACTTTGGCTGGTTGTGATCAGACCTATCCTGTTACAAATCCACTTTGCAGTGATGGAATTTGATGTAGCAAAAATGACTGGCCCAAGTGTCACCAAGATCTCTATTGAAATAATACTGTACATCTGGAATATCTTGTCTTTTGGTTTATTACTTTGACATCAGACAAGATGTATCAAATGTTAGTTAACTAAAGACTAGCAAAGTAGCATTGTAAATTTGGATGGGTGACTACATGGTAGGCGTAATTTGGTGGATGTTTAATTTGATCCATTAAAAACAGCTCAGATATCACGGTCTACCATATGTACATTAATTTTGAATGTAAAAACAGTTGATTTAACATATTAACCAATGACACCATGTGAGGTTTTCTTTTGCTTAAAATGTTTTATATATATATATATATATATATATATATATATATATATATATATATAAATACTAAACACAGGTGAGGAAAACAAGTACAGAAAATTGCATTGCAAACTAAAAAATAAAATGTCAAGATTGGAGTATGTTAAACACTCAGGTATACTGGTGGTAGACAGCAGCATTGAAGTGAAATGGGCACAACACAGTGAGAAAAGGCTCTGCAGCCTTATATATATATATATATATATATATATATAATTTTTTTTTTTTTTTTTTTTACCATGGTTGTCCGGTATGTGTGTTGTCAGAACTGCTGTCCCAGTTGTCCAGTGTTCGCAGTCGAGCAGCGGCTGCTCAGAGTGTATCGTCTCAACTTCAGCAATTGGAGATGCAGTTGCAGTCCACGAGGTATTATTTCATTTTTGCATTGTTTACACAACAAATATTTTGAAAGTGTGAATTGTGATGGATCTGAAGTATTCAGCCAAAAAGTTGTTGATGTTACATTTAAAAGTCCTTGATAAATTAGAAGTGAGCTTCGCAATCGTGTGCTGATGAAGACAGTCACCACCCCTGAGCAATCACATTTAATTTTATTTCTAATTCAGTAAACTCTCTCACTGTGAAGCAGAAGTGCGTTACTAACTTAAGACATTTCTGTTGAGGCAGATTTTTGCGTGGGATGGGTCACACTCACAATAATAGATGCTGACATCTGATTGGACAGCTGTGGTGTGAATTAAAGATGATATATGGCAATATTAGAATGATAAATTTGAATTCCAAGGAGCACCTTATGCATGAGTTTAGCATGATTGTGAATATCAATGGATGTTTTGTTATTGCCTTTCTGTGTTTCTCTTTCTGTGAGTCTTTGAACAGGGATGAGTGCACTGGCTCTGTGGAGGGTATGGATGTGAGGGGGTTTGTGCTGGGGTGGGGGGGGGAGGGAGGGGAGAGCATGATCGGATCCACCTTTATTTTCTTGTGGTCTTTTGATGCGGAATGGCTAATGATTGAATGTCATTTTAATACCCCTTGTACACACCAGATTCTTCCATTTGAAGCCAATGAAGAGTCTTGAAGTTTAAAACTTTTTAAACATTTTTTAAAAGGTTGATCTTGAGGGGATTGGGCATTAGAATCAACTGAGTCATGAAATGTTGACTGCCATCATTTCCAAATTGTTTAAAATGGGAAAGTCAGCTCAGATATCTGTTTGGGGAGAAAGTTTTTAATAAAGTCCATGGTATCATAATTATAATACTTTAATAGTTAGTTGACCTGATGTTTGTTCATTAAATAATTGATATCAGTGTAATATTAAAAAAAAAAAGCAAAAAAAGCTTCAGTTTGAAGAAATGTATTTCAGTTTGGCTTTTTGTTTCGTTGCTTCAGTGTTTAATTTTGTGTTATTAAAAAAAAAAAAAAAGACGATCTAGCAATGATGCGTCTACCAGGCAACAGCTGGAGCGGATGCCAAGGAGGCAAGGGGAGGTGAACAAAATTCCTCCAGGAGCTGCAACAGCGCCTATTGCCAACCCGGAGTCAGGACTCACTTCTTCCCAAAGTTCCAGCACCTCTGAGTCTCAGTACTTGCTGCCAAAGTAAGTTGAAACGACCTGAAAGGCTGAGGGTGGAGAAAGAACAGTTGTTGTTTTTTTATTTATTTATTTATTTTTTTAATTATGGTCTGTAGTATGTGAACAAATGTTAGTTGAAATAGTTTTGATTGTATACAGTGTCCAGACTCAGCATAACACAAGAAAATTATTTGTTTTTTTTTTTTTTTTTTTTTTTTGGTTCTCATTAGGTATCATTGCATCATCTGAAGTAGCCATGTCCTTTTAGTGTAAATTTTGGCCTTCACTCTTTGGTTTATGCTGGTTAAAAGTGCTGAGATGGTTATGGAGAAAACTGCTGAACCTGTGATGATTGCTTTTGGTAATGATCTAATGTAACAGGTGCTTTTGAAGTGCAGTTATTCAGCATTTCATTTGAGAGGTGCTAATGCCACATGTTTTTTTTTGTTTTGTGTGTGTGTGTGTGTCTTTCAACACCAGATTTCTGTGTGAAAACGGTCCCCAGTACCAAATATTTTAGACGACACTATCAGTTACATTATTTGGTGTGTGTCTAAACACCACAATGGACATTTTTACTTCAGACTCTGTCAAAGGTGGAAAGTTAGTCAGTTTTTTTGTTGCAGTGAAAGTTGGCTGCAGCTGTCGAGCTTTGTTACAATATAAAAAAAAAAAAAAAGAAAAAAAAAAAGGCTTGTTTAACAAGACCCCTTGATGTCGACTTTCGTTGCTTATGGCGATGAACTGTCTCATTGACAAAAGTCGCCTATAGTTACGAAAGTGTTAAGTTTTGAATATGTATTTCTTTCTTGGTATGAGAACATCTGACTCATCTAATTATAATACAATAGTGAATACAATGCAATACATTACATCACATCACAACATAATATAATGCATCTTTTTATGTCCCAGTTAATGGAAATTTTCAAGTGCATCCATTGGTGTTCTGTTAACTGTCGTATGTTGTAAGTTGTTGATTTTGTCTGCTCACTAAGAGTGATGTTGGATGAAAACTACCCTTCAGCAATGTCAATATATGTGGTTTTCAGGGTCATCGAGGAGAGCCAAGGCGCCAGCAGCAAAGCCAGCTGTAGTGACCCGGACCGTGTAGAAAAAAACCATTTTTTACAGGAGCTGCTCCTGTCCACCTTGACAGAAAACCTCAGGCTAGATACGCTTTCTGAGGACCCCGTCCTGCTGCTCGAGTCTCTTTCCTCACCGCAGTCCAGATCACCCATCGTGCCGTCATCGGTGACAACAGGCAGTGTGGGTGTCTTGGGGACTGGGTCGTCAGCCATGGGTTCTGATGGTGCACGAGCGTTGGGGAGGGTTACAGTTGTGGAAGCACAGTGTAAGAGTAAAGGGTCGGCAGCTTCCAGTAATGTGGTTGGTGGTGGCAAATCTACAAGTTCCACCAGCCCCACGCCAGGCAGTAGTAGGTTACCCAGGGCGGTTTCTCCTGTCGGAGCTGTCAGTGAGTCAGAAGGGAGGAATGTTGCCACGGTAATGATGGCTGCCTCGGGGTCTTCCCACCCCTCCAGCCGCCCCTCTCTCCTTGCTGCTGGCCCCACCTCAGCCCCATCCCAGCCCCATGGTTCCACAGTCAACCTGAATGAGCATGCTATGAATGACCCACCCCCTCCTCCACCCCGCCAGGCAGCCGGCAGTTTATCTCCTCGGGACGCCAGTCGCCTTAACCCGGCCGCCGCCAAACGGGGCATGCTGAAGCATGTGCCAGCAAGTCGAGGAGGAGCAACAGACATGGACCCGCCACCTCATTAATGTCTTTCATTAGGGGTTGAATGGTCCCTACATGTTCCCTCCTCCCAACCCCTACCACCTGCCCCCCTTCCTGCCCGTCCCTCCACCAACCCCTACACCCATTCTCTACTTTCTTCCCCGGTTTTGTAAACACATATTATGCTTTGACCAAGATACCTTCGGGCATTTGGTCACAAGTGGAAGTAACTCCCATGATTTTCGTTCCATGATAGGAATAATTGCACCATTCAGCTGACAAAAAGTTTAGAGTGAGCTGTAATAGTGTCGTCAGCAGATGAGACAGGCCTGATACTCAGTTACATGCTTACCTGTACTGATTTATGATGTCTTCTCATGGCCAAAGAGTAGAGTATCGGGACTTCTAAAACCACATCACCAAGGGTTTAGGAATGTGTTTGTTTGGTTACATTGCTGGCCTGGAACAGTATTGAGACAACTTATGACATCATAGTGCCCTTGGATATTTTCCTTATTGACTGCAAAATTTTCATATTAAATACATGTAGCGCCATTCCCTGATACAGCTGGGGTTGCTAGTTCTTGACTGTTCAGCACATAGTATGTTTGGATGCTTTTGGTGTGCAAAATCAAAATGACATCATAGTCCTCAATATAAACATGTCTGGGAATACAGGTCTTTGGCTGTATTTGTTTCTCCTTATGTGAGTCTTGAGTAGATTCGGGAGGGATAGTGTCTTGCTGTGCCATTTCTCACTGTTCTCTCTCTTTCTGTGCCAATGTGCAAATCTATATCCTTCTGTCCATCTTAGTCCTGTGTCTTTATATTGCTGGAAGTTAGAAATTATAAATTCAAAATGTAAATTAAGTGAGGACATTTGTTGTGATTTGTGACCACATTTTTTTCTTTTCTGAAATTGATTCATGCAGACATATAGCAGTATTATTGTTTTTTGTACTTTATAGTCACCAAGACCCTAAATTATAGGAATTTGAAGCTTTTCTTTTTACAGGTTCACAACCATATGGAGTAAACAAGGATCCAGGTTTGATATCTCGGGAGTGTTATAAGTCTAATTTTTCTCAGTATGTGTACTGCAGTGCTTAAATGGGGGGGGGGAAAAAGAGTTGCAAGTCTTTCTGGATTCCACTTTTTTTGTTTTCTGTTGTCCTCTTTAGATGATCTCTTTATAATTATAGATGTGTTTTTGTTCATATTTTGTAAATTTCTGTGGTGAGATCTGCTTTTAGAAAGTTTTATTTTATACTAAATGAAAAGAGGATGGAGAGGGAGGGAGACTCAGTTTTGTTGGGAGATCCTTGTCCAAAAAACCAAACATGTAATGGTAAAATGCAGGTGGGGGTGCGTGGGATAAAGCATCTTACAGTAAAACAGCATGTCACAGGATCTGGGTTGCTGCTTTCCCTGTATACTTTATGTCCAAAATGATTAATAATATTACCAATGATGGTAATCCTAAATAGAACTGCATTTTATGGGTTCCCTGTATTTTGAATTTAGTCCTTGTGGGGGAAAAATGATATGAATGTTTACAGGCCAACATATCATTTTACTGTCAAGAATTAGAATAATGAAACAACAGAATTGGTCAGCTGCTGGTTTATTAAAGTTTTGAGCAGTTCCTTTTTACAAGTGAATGTAATTTTTGTGAATGGTTGTTGCCAAACTGGAACGCCAGTCATGTACCATCTTACGATCACTTTGTCACAATAAATTTGTGAGGCAAGTCTGAGTATTTAACAAAATGACAGAATGATAATGACCCTGTCTAACTTTAAACCTGTTGAAACGAATTAGAAAATGGTGGTAACTTATGTCCAGTCTTTACGCTCAAAACAGCAGAGTGTATCAGTGTACAAAGGCACCAGTAATCACTGTCCTATGAGTTTTTAATTGCATAAGTGTTTTAGCATTACAGCTTCATTGTCGGAAACATCCTGGAAGGACAGTGGAGGAGCAAACTAACAACATACTGTGAACTGGGTTTTAAGATTCATGGAACACATTTGTCATTGGTTTTTACTGAACAATGACAGAATATTGCAGTGTGCATTTAGGTAATCATAAACATGCACTGTGTCTTGAATGGAAATGTTGCTACCAATGTCTTCAGCAAATGAAAAGTCCATGGTGGATATGTTAAATATGATTTTGTTGTTGTTGGTTCTTTTTTTGATTCAGCAAATTAAAAAACGAAAGCCAAGAAAACAATGTGTAAGAACTTTTTTTTTTCTTTTTTTTTTTTTTTTAAAGAGCCAAAGAATCTCCTTGAAACTTATGTTTTGGTCAGCTGTAAAGGCGTGCATTTTGAAATAAAGTTTGTTTGCTCTCTCAGTGTCCAGACTTTCCTTCTTCACAAACATCTTATAAGAACAATTCCTCCACCTGCCAGTTGGAGAAAGGGTTGGGGTGTTTTTTAAAAAAAAGACTTTTTGTGAACGTTTTAGTTGTTTTTTTGTATTTTGTGGCCTCCATTATAATTCAATAACATGTGTATACCATAAAATAGTAAGTTTCTGGTGTTGTACATCTACATACACACTTCTTGTGACACAAATTATTTTAGTTAAAACCAGACCAGAGTTGTTAAAAAAAAGAAAGAAAAAAAAAAAGAAGAACAAATAAATACATCATACCATAGGCACTCTGCTGTGAGTGATCTATGAAGCGTTTAGTGATCTGAAATAAAATGTGGAAGAAAAAAATGACATGAAGAAGTTCATACGTGCCAAGTTATTCCACATTCTGTTTTGAATGTGAAATATTCATTTTTTTAATATGAAATATTCAACGTTTCCTTCTTGAAGTTGAACAGTGGAAAACTGTCAGATGATTTGCTTTGTAAAACATAATAGGATTTTTCCTTCTCTGGATCAAGAGATGACTCCCCACCCCACCCCACCCCCTTTCGACATAGGACAGACCAATAAACTAAAGGATGCTTGTGGTTTGGCTGGCCTTTTTTTTAATTTTTTTTATTTTTTTTATTTTTTTTTTTATAGATTTCTCAGTAAATTATTCTGTGCTGGTTCAGGCTCGCTCTATTTTGTGCTCTGAACAAGAGCATTTTGGTTCTAAGCGAAATGGATGTTATGTCTGTTACATGTCTCTTTAAGGCTTGTCTCTAAGTGGGACATTGGTGCTAGTAATAGTCACACCAAAACCAGCATCTGACATGATGTTGGTACCAGAAACTGGAAAAAAAAAAAAGAAATCCGTCTGCAGTTGTCACCTTGAATCTTGAATGGTTCCTTTTCTCTCTTCTTGTCCATGTGATGTCTCCATCCCATGCCTACCCCACCCTTACGCCCCCACTCTCCTTGTTGAAAAGTGTCTTTAATGGAAGGGTTGTTTGGATTGACCAGAGACTATACAAGTGAAGGATTTGTTTTCCACAGAAAACACATGACAACAGTTGTTCAGGACCTCTGTATGATGATCAGAAGGGAAATTTCTCTCAGCATCCTTTCAGTATGAAACTGGTTAGATGGACAGCAATATTTGGAATTACTTAGAGAATATGACATTAACCAGTGCAAAATGAATAGGGAGAAGTCGGTTTATCTCTTCCTCTGCAGACACATTGTGAAGGGGAGTGGTAGGTTTTGCTTATCTGAATGTTTTTTTTTTCAGGATTGCATTAAATCCCATGCTGATGCTAATTTAAGATTTAGATGATTTAATGTTATGTGAGGCTTTGTTAATCATCATTGACAGTATGTAGTCAACAGTTTCATCTGTTTCACGTCCGTTCCCCAGTTTGATTTGTTATTGACCTCCATTCTCATCTGAGAAGTATTCTGAAAATACTGTTGATTGATTTTTTGATGTGCATTGTTTCTGTAAGGTAATGATTGAGGTCATTCTTCATATTAAGTGCTGTACATACTTGGTTAAGAATGTCTGCTGTATGTGTGCCTGTGCTCACATGCTGAGAAATGTATGTGGTATGTGTGCATTGTGAGAGTTTTGGATTGTGAAGCATGGTGAGGACATATTTGAGGGAGATCAGTGGAGTGTGGTAGTTGAGAGAAAGTTACTGCTAATATTTTATCCACTCAATCAGTGTATATTTCGTGAGTCACTGAGCGTGTGTGAGAGATAATTTGAGAATTTGTACAGTTTGGTCAAGCTGCCAAGAAAAAAAAAGACATGACCTGTGATATTGGTGGTGATCCCATGGTATGACAAGCACTGTATTTTGCTTGGGTGTGTGCGTGCTTGAATGTCAGGGTATGGAAAAGAGTGATGTGAGGGGGGGAACTAGCACAACTCTCCATTCATGGGAGTCAGAAGGGAATGTCAGACAGGTCTTTACACACCCCATGCATTCAAATCTAGTTGAAGCTATTCCCCATCTTAATTCCATGTAATTCAACTCACTGTCCACGGTCATGGGTCATCAAGTTTTCACTTAACAATTTGGGGATTTATATTCACATTATAAAGTGTGTAACTATCAATTTCAAGTTGTATTGGAAAGAAAATGAAAAAAAAATGGTTTCATTCTAACACAGCTGTCAGCATCATGGCGCACCAGTTGCAGCTACCTTTGAGAAGAACTTGCAGTTGGTCATTTGGTGTCAGAGAATGAGCAGTGGAGAGGTGGGAGTCTGAAGAAACGGGTGCTGTTTTCACATCTATCTTTTCAGATCTTTGAAATAGAGGTCTGCCTTGTCCTTTGAGGGTATGTTTTTGATACAGAGGACAGGCTGTGTGAACAGTTTCTGTTGTCTCAACCGATGACTTCGTGTCCAAAGTGCAAGCTAATGGCTTCTCACAAGTCCGCATTTGTTCTTTTTTCTCTTTTTTTTTTTTATGGGTATTATTGATAGATCATCCATTGTTTGTCATTTGTACCATTTTAGAGGGAGCAGTAAAGATCAGCAAGTTCTAGGATTCTGTAGAGTGGCGGTCTGATGCTGTGAACGCAAGTCAGAATTGAGCTGCATTTTAAATGGCTTCTGTTCATTTTTTTTTCTTTCTTTTTAATTAAATCAGGAGGAGTCACACCTTAATATATTTTTTATTTGTTTGTTCTTGTGTAAGATTGTGCTTTTCCTGTTTTACTTATGAATGTTGGTATTGGTTGTCTAGTTAAGTGGAAGGTGGGGTTCAGATCATTTCTGTTGTGAGTAGAAACCAAGTCGACCTCGGGCTTTACGCTTAATGTCTCAAGACGACTTGGATCCTCACTTCCTTTTATTTGATTTGGAAATAGCATTATATTCCGGTCATTTGAATTGAATAAATGCAAACGACTGATCCTGCAACTGGTGTAACTACTGTTACTGTAAGCAGTTTATCTGAATGGTTTAACACTTTGTTCACTTATCCCCCATTCTTCCCATATTCTTGTCATTTATTTGAAGTAGTGTGTAACGTTGTGAGTGGTTCAAAGGGAGTTGACAAGGATGATATGCAGAATAAAGGTGATCCCATATTGGTTGGTTTTGTTGCTTTGCTTGAGAGAGTGCTGTAACTTTGGTATACAGAATGGCAGATATTCTACAGCTTTGTTCTTTATACATTGTTTCCCCATTACACCCCACCCGCACCCCCCGGCCCCTTCAAAATAAAAGAAAAAGAAAGGTTTACTGTTGCATGTACAGTGTTTGGAATGTATACTAATATCAGTTCGTCTTGCAGTTAGTGGATTATTTATGGAGAGATGCAGACCTCAGAAAACGAGAGAATGAGTACCAGCACAACTATAAGACAAGAGTAAAACTGTCAGCACAACCTAGAAAATGAGA
The DNA here is from genome assembly GCA_011634625.1 of Babylonia areolata. Classification (NCBI taxonomy): domain Eukaryota; kingdom Metazoa; phylum Mollusca; class Gastropoda; order Neogastropoda; family Buccinidae; genus Babylonia; species Babylonia areolata. The sequence goes on from JAAQRG010045195.1 coordinate 10,344, forward strand.
ATATGAACAATAAGCACACCATAGAAAATGAAAGTATGACTTTCAGCACAACTTTGAAAACGGTATAACTGCCAGCACAACCTAGAAAACGAGAGTATGACGGCCAGCACAACCTAGCAAACAAGAGTATAACCTCCAACACGACCTGGTAATGGTAAAACTGCTAACACAAGATAAACGTCGTATAACTGCCAGCACATCTTAGAAAAGGTGAATAAGACTGCCAGCACAACCTAGAAAAAGAGGGTATAACTAACTGAACATCATTGAAATTGAGTACAACTGCCTGCAAACTCTAGAAAATGGAGTATAGCTGCCTGCACGCCTAGAAAATATGACTGTCGGCACTCTATAAAAATGAGTGACTGCCAACACCAGAAAACCTGAGTATGACTGCCGGTACACTGTACAGAACGAGATTGTGACTGCACGCCCTAGAAAATTAATACGACTGCTAGCACACCGTAAAAAAACAACAACAAAAAAACGAGTATGACTGCCAGTGCACCCTAGAAAATGGTGCATTATTGCCAGCACACCCTAGAAAAATGATCATGACTGCCAGTGTCCACTAGAAAAAATGGTGT
>JAAQRG010045199.1:0-2500 GCA_011634625.1 Babylonia areolata
CACACACACACACACACACACACACACACACACAAACTTCTGTCCTTCCCCACTCTCTCTCTCTTTTGTTTCACTAATTTCAAGTAAGCCTATCACATCATCACTAACTGCAGAAATATATGCAGACATAGCCAACATATAATTGTCAATGACAAGTGCTGTGCTGTTTTATCTTTATTTATTTAATGTGGAGTTTATTCAGGTCGTTGGGTTTTATTATTCTTCTTGAAAGTGATAGAGAAAGAATCTTGGAAAGCTCTGCAAGACAACGACTTTCCCCGTACAGGTGTGAAAAGACTTTGATATGGGGCGTGGGAAAAGGAGAGACCACAGGGCGGAGTCCGTGAGCATCAGACTAATCAGTAGGCAGAACAGTATGGGCCACATAATCTTATGGTTATTTTCCCCCACACGCCTAGGGAAATAATGGTGGGCAATCACTAGTAATCGCACACGGAAAAAAAACACAAAAAAAACAAAAACACCTCAACGATAATGGCTGAATGTCATATGCGCAATGGAGCGTGGTAAGGCTGTCACCTGAAAATGGAAGAACTAACCAAAAACAACTCAGAAGGCTGCGAAACCGCTCATACAGCCACTCTCTCTCTCTATCTCTCTCTCATGTCTGTGTATCTGTTCAAGGTACTAACAACGAGCAACAAAACGAATCATTAAATGCACAGCCACTTGTCCTACCAGCCAACGCAAAAAATCAATATACACCAGTCATCAACACACAGCATCAGATGCGTCATGAACACAATGTGATGAAAGGATGCAGCGAGACCCAGAGAAAACCAGAAATAGCAGGCGAAAACCACGTAATAAAAACATACCGTAGCTGTCGTCTGTTTGCACTGGTGCCATTGTAGCATTTCCGAAAAATACAGCTCTTTGGATAAAAGTCCTTTCTTCCTAATTGTGTTCGTTTCAAACATCGATTTCACTGTCACTGCACCATTGTTTTCCTCTCTCTCCACATTTGAATATCGAGCCAGGAACGGCCACCAATGTCTGTTTCCTCTGGTTATTGCGCATGCGTCATCAAGAGCGAAAGGAGAAGTTGCAGCGCAAAAGCCACTGTTGTGCATTGAATGTTTTGTTTATCGCCTTTAATTAACTTTCTTCTTTCAATAGACAACCACCATAAGTATTTCAATAATTCTGTAGTCTGGTATGAGTGAATGAGAACATAATTGTGTGATGAAAATATTGCTGCTCCACACGTCTTACACGATCAGCTCAGTTTTCAAAGTGTCAAGGATAGGCTGATGCGCCGTGTGGGTGGGGAATGAGGTTAGCTCCAGAACGCACACAGGTATGGACAGGAAGTTGTTAAGTTTATATCTGGCATTTAAAGGCTTAGACGGGCTTCCTTATCCCCAGATTTCCGGTCGTTTCCATATTTTTTTTCCCAACTGACGGTGAAAGCCGCGGCCGGCTCGGTTGTCAGTGGTGAGTTTACCGACCTAAAGGTCAAGTTGTTCGTGACTATGATCTTTTTCCGTGAAGGGTGGTGTTGTAGAGGCGTAGGTCCTGATGAAAACCGGCATTAGGGTTTCATTTATATTGGATTTCCCTTTGGAATTTTTTATATAATTATCAGTGATACCAGAACACACACGACAATAAGTTCAACTGAATCATCGGGGGGAACTTGAAGAGGCTTGTACACAATAAGATGGGTGTATCTAGTTTATAAGATTCTCGGGCCCTCTCAACTCGGCTGAGGGACAACGACTCAGGGAACGGTGATCGCGGCAACTGTGGCCAGGCCTTAAATCAGTGGTGAGTTAAACACCGCAGTCAGTGTTGGCAATCTGCCCGTAACGTTAAGTTGTTCATGACTCGGTGGTCATTCTCTGCAAAGGATGGTGTGGTCGAGGCGTTGGTCTGCTGGTGTTCTGCGGGGGTATAGCCTTAGCTGGCGGCCCGGGGTCGGGGGTCGGGGGTGGGGTCCTAACGGCCAGACCGAGGACCTCGAACTTATACTGATGGAAGTCCGTGCCCGGGACACCCGGTAGTGTGATTGGTTTTGGGCTGGCCATTAAATAGACAGGACGGACAAAGTCGCCAACATTTCTCCCCGGGGTGGGAAGAAGGGGTTCAAACCACGAACCTATAAATAGATTCTATTTATGTCAGTGGATTGAAACTCGACTGAGCTGATGGGGGCAGCGCCGATTTCCTTCCTCGACAACGTCCGTGACCTACGCTTTCACCGCTGACGTCATTGTGAAGTTGGCGTGCAGTCAGTCACAGTTTCAGTCCCTTTCGGCAGCTTGCTATCAGTTTTGATTATTAGATTATTTTTCCTATCTGCCGAGAGTTACGAATTCTGTGGGCTCGACTACTGAATAAGAGCGAAGATATAGCCACATATAACAGTCGAGTGTTCGGCAACTACTGCGGGGTAAATTGTTGACTCAAGAAAAACCACCTTAACTTCGCTTTCGTTCTTGGGGTGTCCAATTGTTGTGGTCCGTCCAACACCACA
>JAAQRG010045199.1:7500-10922 GCA_011634625.1 Babylonia areolata
TATAGTTACGTCATACCACAGCAGAAGACCACAAATAATTTTGTGCGTGGTAATAGGGCAAGAGTCAAATTAAGGTTGCCGGCAGTACTGTGTTTGGTATGTAACTGAAGTAAATTATTGATGGTAGGGTTAATAGGAAGTTCACACACTTGTCTAATTATTGAATGTTCTTCGATGGGGGTCGATAAATGGGAGTTTAAGGACCAATTGGTTATTGCCCTTGAGGTGAAGTTATAATTCTGGTCGGGGTCGTTTTGGGTATAGTTGTAATCTTGTGGGGTCGTGGTTATTATGTGGGGATTGTTAGCTTGATTTCTGTAAAGGTCACAGTTTGTTGTTCTGTGGAGGTCAAAGTTCGTTGTTCTGTAGAGGTCAAAGTTTGTTGTTATGTGGGGGGTCGTTAGTGTTGTTGTTTTGTAGAGGTCAAAGTTCGTTGTTCTGTATAGGTCAAAGTTTGTTGTTATGTGGGGGTCGTTAGTGGTGTTGTTCTGTAGGGGTCAGAGTTTGTTGTTCTGTGGGGGTCGTTAGTGTTGTTGTTCTGTAGGGGTCACAGTTTATTGTTCTGTAGAGGTCAAAGTTTGTTGTTCTGTAGGGGTCACAGTTTGTTGTTCTGTAGGGGTCACAGTTTGTTGTTCTGTTGGGGTCAGAGTTTGTTGTTCTGCGGGGGTCAAAGTTTGTTGTTCAGTAGGGGTCAAAGTTTGTTGTTCTGTAGAGGTCAAAGTTTGTTGTTCTGTAGGGGTCACAGTTTGCTGTTCAGTGGGGGTCACAGTTTGTTGTTCTGTAGAGGTCAAGGTTTGTTGTTCTGTAGGGATCACAGTTTGGTGTTCTGTGGGGGTCAAAGTTTGTTGTTCTGTAGGGGTCACAGTTTCTTGTTCTGTGAATGTCAAAGTTCGTTGTTCTGTAGGGGTCACAGTTTGTTGTTCTGTGGGGGTCGTTAGTGTCTTTGTTCTGTAGGGGTCACAGTTTGTTGTTCTGTAGGGGTCAAAGTTCGTTGTTCTGTAGGGGTCACAGTTTGTTGTTCTGTACGGGTCACAGTTTGTTGTTCTGTAGAGGTCACAGTTTGTTGTTCTGTAGGGGTCACAGTCTGTTGTTCTGCGGGGGTCAAAGTTTGTTGTTCTGTAGGGGTCACAGTTTGCTGTTCTGTGGGGGTCACAGTTGGCTGTTCTGTGGGGGTCAAAGTTTGTTGTTCTGTAGGAATCACAGTTTGTTGTTCTGTGAATGTCAAAGTTCGTTGTTCTGTAGGGGTCACAGTTTGTTGTTCTGTGGGGGTCGTTAGTGTCTTTGTTCTGTAGGGGTCACAGCTTGTTGCTCTGTAGAGGTCAAAGTTTGTTGTTCTGTAGGGGTCACAGTTTGTTGTTCTGTGAATGTCAAAGTTCGTTGTTCTGTAGGGGTCACAGCTTGTTGTTCTGTGGAGGTCGTTAGTGTTGTTGTTCTGTAGGGGTCACAGTTTGTTGTTCTGTCTGGGTCGTTAGTGTTGTTGTTCTGTAGGGGTCACAGTTTGTTGTTCTGTAGGGGTCCATGTTTTTGTTGGGGTTTTTTGTTGTTGTTGGTGTTGTTGTTGTTGCTCTGTAGGGGTCCAAGTTTAAGTTTGTTGCACTTTTGGGGTCAAATTTTGTTGTTCTGTAGGTTGTTCTGTAGAGGTCAGAGTTTGTTGTTCTGTAGAGGTCAAAGTTTGTTGTTCTGTAGGGTTCAGAGTTTGTTGTTCTGTATAGTTCATTGTTTGTTGTTCTGTAGGGGTCATTGTAGCGGCTGCCGACAGAGACAGATGGAGAAGGGAGGTTGCGTCTGCGGTCCTCAGGCTTCCCCCAGCGACTACTTTGTAGTTATGGGCCTGAGGTTGAGGTTGAGGGGTCATTACCTCTTTTGTTTGTTTGTTTGTTCTGTGGGGATCATAGGTAGTCTGTTGTGTCGTGCTGTTGTTTTCTGGAGGGGAAGGGGGGGGGAGGTTGTAGGGGTTATAGTTCTTGTTTTTGTCCTTTGTAGATCATTGTGTGTTTTTTCAATTCTGTTTCTGTCATGGTTCGTTTTTTTTATGTGTTCTAGAGATGCGGTTCCTTTATGCATCCGTTTCTGCAGTGGGTTTTGACATGCACGGCGGTTTGTTGCATTTGACTTCACAACAGCTGAACATTTTCAAGTAAAGTAGCTCTCAGATGGACTGATAAAAGAACATCCAGAGAAGAAAAGCGCAAGGGGCAGGATAGTCAAACCACATGAACCGTAAGAAAACTGATCTTTGACTCACCATGCATATAATACTTTTTCCTTATCTGTTCGGTTTAGCGCGCTGTGGTTCAGAAATAAAACGACGGTCGCGCTCTTTAAGATATGTGACTTCTATGACCTTGACTGAATATTCGTTCAGAACATTCACGACGGTTGTGCTCTTTAAGATATGTGACTTCCATGACCTTGACTGAATATTCGTTCAGAACATTCACGACGGTCGCGCTCTTTAAGATATGTGACTTCCATGATTGACTGAATATTCGTTCACAACATTCGTTCTGAATATTCGTTCATTTCTGATGGCACATCAACTCAGACTGCTGCAAAACCGGCCAATAATTCAATTAGAAAATGTTACTTTCCACGTTGGGAGACCAAAACATGTCACTTGTTACCTTTGTACCTTCAGTTCAGACCAACTGGGAAGGTCAATAGCAAATTCAGTGATGAATCTTTTTAATGGATGTTAAAAAGATAAAAAGATTTACCGCTTCCGCTTTTGCAAGAAACTGACGACTATGGGTGCTTGTGTGCGCGCACGATGCACTGAAACCGAAGATAAAGGTCAAACTTTGGATCATTTCAATGGATGTTAAAAAGATTAATCCCTTAATCTATACACTTTATCAAAATCGGCAAAGCAGTTTGCAAGAAATTGCGGGTGTCCATGGACAGATGTGTGCGCGGCAAACGCACGAACAAAAACCCAGGGTCAATATCAAAATGACGGACAATTTTCTATGGAACCCAAAAAGATGTTATTCTTCAATCCAAACTTCATCTAAATCTCCAACGTTAATGTCTGTGGACGCTTGGGCGCGCACACGCACGCGCGCGCGCGCGCACACACACACACACACACACACACACACACACACACACACACAAACGCTGACACACACATACACGCTGACACATACGCATACACTCACAAGCAAACATACACACACGCATGCATGAGCGCGCGTGCGCACACACACACACACACACACACACACACACACACACACACACACACACACACACCTGCTCCAGCCATCTGTCATTTGTCACACTGTATGTCTGATTCCGCCTTTGCCCCTCAAGTGTAACCCCCCCATCCCCCACCCGTACTCCTACAGACATTTTTGTCTTCATTCTTTCTTCTGTCCTTTCTCGGCCCTTGACAAATGCCTCCGAGCAAGCTGACCCCC
>JAAQRG010045201.1:0-10950 GCA_011634625.1 Babylonia areolata
AGTTTAGGGGAAGTAACCGTCCATGTTTCAACAAATCCAAACATTGACACAGGGTTATGTCCCTCACCGCAGGCGGCAGTGGCAGGAACGATAAGAATATTGTGCAGGATAATGTCCGTTTTCTTCACACATACTCCGCTAAAAAAGTTGAGGACCACATCATAAAAGCATGTAATTTGTCACAGAATGTTAAAAAGAAATCTATATAGAGAGAGATTACTTGCTTTCTTTCTGTCTCCACTCAACAAGCGCTCTGCGATCCCCCAAAATGTCAGAAAAGGTCGGCGACAACCGACGGACATGTTTGGAAGAAGAAGAAGAATCCAGCTGGATGTATCTGGTCCGATGGGCGCAATAGCCGACTGGTTAAACGTTGGACTTTCAATCTGAGGGCCCCGGGTTCGAATCACGGTGACGATGCCTGGTGGGTAAAGGGTGGAGATTTTTCCGATCTCCCAGGTCAACATACGTGCAGACCTGCTAGTGCCTGAACCCCTTTCATATGTATACGCAAGCAGAAGATCAAATACGCACGTTAAAGATCCTGTAATCCATGTCAGCGTTCGGTGGGTTATGGAAACAAGAACATGCCCAGCATGCACACCCCCGAAAGTAGAGTATGGCTGCCTACATGGCGGGGGAAAAACGGTCATACACGTAAAAGCCCACTCGCGTATATGTGAGTGAACGTGGGAGCTGCAGCCCACGAACGCAGAAGAAGAAGAAAAGTATCTGGTCCACCAACGGCCTCTCACTAAAGACACAGCAATGTCAGGCACATGGACACCGTTAACAGCCTGAAACATCCGTTTGAAAAGCCAATGTTTCAACACAAAAAGACAGATATTCAGTGGTTGGTAAACAAAAGCTGTAGTTTTTCATTTTTCATGGAAGTGTATGTGCTAAAGCACCTCTGGTTATACACACATCCTGTTTGCCGAAGATGCAGCATGAGTTCACCATGCACTCAAGGGGAAAAAACCCAACATGTTTCAGAGTGGTCCTTAACTTTTTGTGAATCCCATATATTAACTTTCCTTTTTCCCCTTAGTTTCAACAATGTACAACCTGCATGCTTCTTCTGCTTCTCTTTTTTTTTCCTATTTCCTTTTTTCTTTCTTTTTCTTATCCAAAGAGCTCAACGAACGTGTGAATGACTGTTGTGTAAGCGCTATGATTTGTCTCGGCACATGACTGGACGATATATAACTAATTTCTTTTCTTTCTTTTTTAACTTAAAAAAAAAAATTATCTCAGTCCTGTCCGTGGGTAGATCTACCACAAAAGTGATTTTGTCAGCTTTGACTCGCGGCTCATCTCTGTGGGTACGAGCATTTCATTCCATCTCCACAGTCAATGATGTTGGGAAGTCAGAAGTGTCACTCTCAACAAGACAGGTTTTCTTTTTACCACCCACCACCACCACCCAAACAAATCACAACTTTCTTTGAAACCTAAAAGATTTGGGCGCGCGCGCGCGAGTGTGTGTGTGTGTGTGTGTGTGTGTGTGTGTGTGTGTCTGTGTCTGTGTGGTCAGTGCTTGCTAAAATACGTAATTTTTACAGGAAGTTGAAAGCACTGAGAGAGAGAGAGAGAGAGAGAGAGAGAGACGTAGAAAAGGAGAAAGACAGAGACAGACAGGCAGTCCGTGGGTCTAATTGTCTCAAACCCACGACCACTGTCCCCCCCCCCCAAAAAAAAAAAAAAAACTCACCACACATGATTCCCCATTTCTGTAATGCACCAGCAAGAACGCCTCCTGATCAGACACTCTACGCATGCGCCGCCACAGAAAGGGAAATCCGGTAGAGGTGTTGGCCGGCAAGGTGGACGGTGCCTCCACCCCGGGTGGGGAGAAAGGGGCAGCAGCGGAAAAGGAAGAGCGGTGCTCTGGAAGTGGATGGGTGGTGGGGAGGGATCGCTGGTGACCGCCCATGGCACTGGAGGAACGTTTCTTGGACCTGCAGGATGCATGGTAAAAAGAAGTCAATAAATTTTGATTTTGACTATGTACATGTTTTCTTAGTTTTATTTATTTATTTATTAAGATGTCTTGCTATGGCGCATATTCTTGAAGCTCTGTGCGCTTTACAACAGCACTAAAAGCATTCATTCAAACACCCCCACAGATATACACATATCATTTGAAACCTAAGTAAGAGTGACATTATCCCTTATCATTCATGTCAAAGTTATGTATCAAAGATGCAGTCTATCAGTTTGTTGTTGTGTTTCCCTAACATTTCCTGTGTTATGTTGTTAATATGCTTGGATATACGTAACCATAAAACACATCAGTTTTTTTCTTCACTCCATAACTTCGTTCAAATGTTCAAAATACACAACAAGAAAAAAACACTACAAAATAGGCAAAGGACAAATGAATTTAAATGATAGGTCTTTTTTTTCTTTTTCATTTACTGATATGTGTTCTTTTGGGTTGGTTTGTTTTTCACGTGTACTTGTGTATGTAATACAATACTGTAATGGTTTTGGTGTGAGCATTACAAAAGTTAAAAATGATATAAATAAAGGGGCCAAAACAGGGCCTCTCGCCCTGATCACTGTGAACACTGGATCAGAAGTCTGATACCCGACCGACTCTGCCACGGTTCATCGTGACTGGATACAATACGAATTAATTGTCTGTAAATTCAAAGAAATTTGTCTTTTGGTTGGAGTACATCTAAAGTTAAACATTAAAAAAGCACAGTCACGTTTTGAACATGACCTTTCATTAAGATATGTCTGACAATAACTTGAATGATAGAACAATGTTGACCAGGTAAGAAAACCACATACCACTCACACTGATATTAAAGGTAAGCTGACATTCATTTCCTGCTGCACATCAAGTCATTCACTTATATACCTGTACATCCAATCACCCCACCTCCCCTCCACGTGTCCTCCCCCCCCCCCCTCACACCCCCATCCCCCCTCATGCACACTGACAACGACAGCACGCAAGCTATGTTAGGTATCCTGAAGGCGTCAGGTGAAAACCACACAGGAAGTGTGTGTTTCAGTAAGATACGAGATACCACGAATTAAAATACAAAGTAAGATACCGTTTTGTGTTCTGTAGACTCGTGACGTTTGCTTTTTGTTTCGAGTGTTCACATCATAGTGCATATACTCTTGTCTAAAGTGGTATACTTAACTGAGTTTTTCATGAGTATCTGTGTATGTATGTATGTGTGCGTGCGTGCGTGCGTGTGTGCGTGTGTCTGTGTTGCATTGTTTCCCTCTTTTTGTCACCACAGATTTCTCTGTATGAAATTTGGGTTTGCACTCCCCCAGGGAGAGCGCGACGCTACACAATGAGAGCGCTTCATCTTCTTCTATTTCTCTTGTGTGTGCTAGTGTCACCGTTTCCCTATCACAGTGGAAATCCACAACACGACATGCAAAAGACCTGAGGAGGGAGGCGATGTCCAGAGACAGCCGACGACCCCGACGAGCTTTACTGGGCGGAAGGTCTGGAACCGTCGTCAGGTCTGCCGTCGATGCTCCGGTTACCCTGATGGCAGGCGTGGCTGCCGCTGCCGACGCCGTGACGGCGGCTACTGCTGCTGCTGCGGCTGCTGTGGCGGGGAGGAAGGCTGAGGAGGGGTGTGAGGATGAGGGTGGTGGGGGGGCCTTGTGGCGGCACTGTTCCGGACCCGTCACCTTGTCCATGGCAGCGTCAGGGCCCTGCAGGGACACACAGGGAGCGACGGGGTTGGGTTGCTTGCCGGTTTGATGCTTCGTTGCCTTTATTCGTTCGATCGTTTCTTCGTTTCTTCATTCGTTCTCTTGTTCGTTTCCTTGTTTGTTCGTCTGTGAGTTCGTTTGTTTGTTCGTCTGTGCGTTCGTTTGTTTGTTCGTCTGTGCGTTCGTTCGCCCGTTCAATCAATCAATCAATCATTCATTTGTGATTTGCTTGCTTGTTTGTTTGGCCTTTCCTTTGGAATTTTGTTTGTTCTTTCTTTCTTTCTTTTTTTTTTTTTTTTTTTTACAGTTATCCTTTTATCCTACCTTTATTCCTACCTTCCTTCCTTCCTTCTTTCTTAGTTTCTTTATTTCTTTCTTACACTTGTTTCTCTTAGTCTGTAAGCCAGTCAGCCAAACAGTCAGTGAGTTAGCCTGTTTGTGTTGCACCCTGCCTTGAAGATAACAACTTGTGCACAAACGTCAGCCGATGATCCTGGGCCCAGGTGGAGAACCTCCTGATTTAACTTCATTTCTTGTTCAACAGTACCTTTAAACTATTCCCTTAAAATTATCATTATATAAAGTTATATTTACGGAATGTGTGCGAAAACATGACTGGTGAAGTGTTTGTTTTGGGGTGTGTTTTTTTTAAGAAAAAACCTATTTGCAGGTGCGCGCGCGCGCGCGTGTGTTTGTGTGTGTGTGTGTGTGTGTGTGTGTGTGTGTGTGTGTGTGTCTTCATACACGTACGTGTCTATCCGTTGCACTTGCTCCTGTATTCATATACATCTAAACAACGACATCTACAACAACAACAACAACAACAACAACAACAACAACAAAATAACAACAGAAACTCGATGCGTGGCAAGGAGACATTCCTGTTGACAAACATTGCCCTCACAAAACACACAAGCAGATGTACCAACACAGGCTTTACAAGCACGTGTGTCAAATCTGACTGACCATCACCCCCTCACCCCCACCCCTCCTCATCCTACCCGTTACCCGTGGCCCTCAACAATGCTGGAACTACGAATCAAGGGGGAAATAATTGCTGGTCTTCCCCCGCCTCCCCTCCCCCCTCTCCCCACCCACCGGTCTTCAAGCCAGACTGTGGGCGTGACCCGCAGAGCCCTCTTCGGGTGGTTTTAAAGTCTTTGTCCTGCTGCTGCTAGCGTTAACTCACTCAGTACGGCCAGTCCTCTCTTCTCCTCTGCACAGACACCTCGGATGTCCAGTGGGTGTCTGAATGACCCAACCTTTAGCTTCCGTTGTCAGAATTGTGGTATTCTTTGTCAACATTCACCTCTTCAGTATAAGAGCCTTCCGCTTGCAATATTTTGATGATGGTAATTGGGGTGAAACGCTGTTAGCGTCGTCTCTTTCGCCGTTCGTATGGAGAGAGTTAACCCTGACCCCTTGCCTGCTGAACCGTGGTGATCTGAGATCACTGGGGCAAGAGTTTGAAGTAAGAGTTGCTACTTTTTGTGAATATCTGTTTAATGGTGTCATCGAATTTGCTGAGCAAGAAGTGAAACAACCACAAGTGGAAGGAATCGAAATGCTGACATCCTGGCCTGTAAGCTCTGTCTCAAAGGTGAGGGCACAGCCCTTCACTGACATCCCCACCTGTAATCTCTGTCTCAAAGGTGAGGCCACAGCCCTTCACTGACATCCCCTCTGTCTCAAAGGTGAGGCCACAGCCCTTCACTGACATCCCCACCTGTAATCTCTGTCTCAAAGGTGAGGCAACAGCCCTTCACTGACATCACCACCTGTAAGCTCTGTCTCAAAGGTGAGGCAACAGCCCTTCACTGACATCACCACGTGTAATCTCTGTCTCAAAGGTGAGGCAACAGCCCTTCACTGACATCCTCTCTGTCTCAAAGGTGAGGCACAGCCCTTCACTGACATCCTCTCTGTCTCAAAGGTGAGGCACAGCCCTTCACTGACATCCTCTCTGTATCAAAGGTGAGGCCACAGCCCTTCACTGACACCCCCTCTGTCTCAAAGGTGAGGCACAGCCCTTCACTGACATCCTCTCTGTCTCAAAGGTGAGGCCACAGCCCTTCACTGACATCCCCTCTGTATCAAAGGTGAGGCCACAGCCCTTCACTGACACCCCCTCTGTATCAAAGGTGAGGCCACAGCCCTTCACTGACATCCTCTCTGTCTCAAAGGTGAGGCCACAGCCCTTCACTGACATCCCCACCTGTAAGCTCTGTCTCAAAGGTGAGGCCACAGCCCTTCACTGACATCCCCTCTGTCTCAAAGGTGAGGCCACAGCCCTTCACTGACATCCTCTCTGTCTCAAAGGTGAGGCCACAGCCCTTCACTGACATCCCCTCTGTATAAAAGGTGAGGCCACAGCCCTTCACTGACATCCCCTCTGTATCAAAGGTGAGGCCACAGCCCTTCACTGACATCCTCTCTGTCTCAAAGGTGAGGCAACAGCCCTTCACTGACATCCCCACCTGTAAGCTCTGTCTCAAAGGTGAGGCCACAGCCCTTCACTGACATCCCCACCTGTAAGCTCTGTCTCAAAGGTGAGGCCACAGCCCTTCACTGACATCCCCTCTGTCTCAAAGGTGAGGCCACAGCCCTTCACTGACATCCCCTCTGTCTCAAAGGTGAGGCCACAGCCCTTCACTGACATCCCCTCTGTCTCAAAGGTGAGGCCACAGCCCTTCACTGACATCCTCTCTGTCTCAAAGGTGAGGCCACAGCCCTTCACTGACATCCCCTCTGTATAAAAGGTGAGGCCACAGCCCTTCACTGACATCCCCTCTGTATAAAAGGTGAGGCCACAGCCCTTCACTGACATCCTCTCTGTCTCAAAGGTGAGGCCACAGCCCTTCACTGACATCCCCTCTGTATCAAAGGTGAGGCCACAGCCCTTCACTGACACCCCCTCTGTATCAAAGGTGAGGCCACAGCCCTTCACTGACATCCTCTCTGTCTCAAAGGTGAGGCCACAGCCCTTCACTGACATCCCCTCTGTCTCAAAGGTGAGGCCACAGCCCTTCACTGACATCCCCACCTGTAAGCTCTGTCTCAAAGGTGAGGCCACAGCCCTTCACTGACATCCCCTCTGTATCAAAGGTGAGGCCACAGCCCTTCACTGACATCCCCTCTGTCTCAAAGGTGAGGCCACAGCCCTTCACTGACATCCTCTCTGTCTCAAAGGTGAGGCAACAGCCCTTCACTGACATCCCCACCTGTAAGCTCTGTCTCAAAGGTGAGGCCACAGCCCTTCACTGACATCCTCTCTGTCTCCAAGGTGGCCACAGCCCTTCACTGACATCCCCTCATCTCTCAAAGGTGAGGCCACAGCCCTTCACTGACATCCCTCTGTCTCAAAGGTGAGGCCCTTCACTGACATCCTCTCTGTCTCAAAGGTGAGGCCAGCCCTTCACTGACATCCCCCCCTCTGTATAAAGGGTGAGGCCACAGCCCTTCACTGACATCCCTCTGTATAAGGTGAGGCCACAGCCCTTCACTGACATCCTCTCTGTCTCGAGGTGAGGCAACAGCCCACTTCACCCAGCATCCCCACCCTGTAAGCTCTGTCTCAAGGTGAGGGGGGCCACAGCCCTTCACTGACATCCCCTCTGTCTCAAAGGTGAGGCCACAGCCCTTCACTGACATCCTCTCTGTCTCAAAGGTGAGGCCACAGCCCTTCACTGACATCCCCTCTGTCTCAAAGGTGAGGCCACAGCCCTTCACTGACATCCCCTCTGTATAAAAGGTGAGGCCACAGCCCTTCACTGACATCCCCTCTGTATAAAAGGTGAGGCCACAGCCCTTCACTGACATCCTCTCTGTCTCAAAGGTGAGGCAACAGCCCTTCACTGACATCCCCACCTGTAAGCTCTGTCTCAAAGGTGAGGCCACAGCCCTTCACTGACATCCCCTCTGTCTCAAAGGTGAGGCCACAGCCCTTCACTGACATCCTCTCTGTCTCAAAGGTGAGGCAACAGCCCTTCACTGACATCCCCACCTGTAAGCTCTGTCTCAAAGGTGAGGCCACAGCCCTTCACTGACATCCCCTCTGTATCAAAGGTGAGGCCACAGCCCTTCACTGACGAGCTGTAGTCAAAGGGTTAACACTGGAGTGGAGTACAAGCGGAGAACGGGGAGGGGACGTCCCCCGTGGCTTCCCCGCCCCTTCAGTCTTCAGAGTAGACAGCAGGGCTAATTCTGGCCCCGTCCCCAGCCTAGGGGATTTATTTTCTCTTTCAGTGGGGATTTATTTTGGTCAATGGACATGACTGTCCGGTCGCTCATGTCGGAAAAACCAGTTGAGAGACAGAGAGAGAGACAGAGAGAGAGAGAGAGAGTGTGTGTGTGTGTGTGTGTGTGTGTGTGTGTGTGTGTGTGTGTGTGTGTGTGTGTGTGTTCCAGGTTTCGAGGGGTCGGGGAGGTGAGGGAGCGTTGGTTAGGTGGACGTATGTGTTAGAGGGGGAAGGGGGATTACGATTGCATCAGGTGTGTGTGTGTGTGTGTGTGAGTGTGTGTGTGTGTGTGTGTGTGTTTATCTTCAGTTTAACGTCTATTCACTATAAGTGTTTTTAGACGGAGCGTGTGTGTGTGTGTGTGTGTGTGTGTGTGTGTGTGTGTGTGTGTGAATATAAGAGAATATAATTTCTTCATAAAACCATAATGTTTTCAGATTCAGGACAAGACGTGTGCGTGTGTATGTTTGTGTGTTTGTGTGTGTGTATGTTGCGCGCGCGCGCGTGTGTGTGTGTGTTCGTGAGTGCGTAAGCCCATATATGCATACATCTGTGTGTCTGTGTATGTGTCAATATCTATGTGTGTGTGTGTGTGTGTGTGTGTGTGTGTCTGTGTGTGTCTGTATGTGATAGAGAAAGACAGAAAGATCTAGTGCATGCGTGTGGATGTGTCTGCGTGTGTTGTTTTTTTTTTGTGGTTTTTTTTTCTTCTTCTTTTTGGGGTGTTTTCTTTTGTGCTGTTTATCATCATTTGCCTAAACATGCGTAATAAAATGCCCTGAAGAAGATGGCGCTGTCCATGACAAATACTGATAAATGTGATGTATATATAATGAATTTTACAAGCGCAATCAGTTTGTAACGCCGTTAAATGTACGTTCGATGCTTTTCTCTGCTGGACCTTGGTTTGAACAAATCACTGCGACATGAGTTTGAAATACAACAACTACTTGTGCACCATCATGTGTCATCATGGATTCTGCTGAGCACTGTCATGTGTCATCATGGATATTGCTGAGCACTGTCATGTGGCATCATGGATTTTGCTGAGCACTGTCATGTGGCATCATGGATATTGCTGAGCACTGTCATGTGGCATCATGGATATTGATGAGCACTGTCATGTGGCATCATGGATTTTGCTGAGCACTGTCATGTGTCATCATGGATTTTGCTGAGCACTGTCATGTGTCATAATGGATATTGCTGAGCACTGTCATGTGTCATAATGGATATTGCTGAGCACTGTCATGTGTCATCATGGATTTTGCTGAGCACTGTCATGTGTCATAATGGATATTGCTGAGCACTGTCATGTGTCATCATGGATTTTGCTGAGCACTGTCATGTGTCATCATGGATATTGATGAGCACTGTTATGTGGCATCATGGATTTTGCTGAGCACCATCATGTGTCATCATGGATTCTGCTGAGCACTGTCATGTGGCATCATGGATATTGATGAGCACTGTCATGTGGCATCATGGATATTGATGAGCACTGTTATGTGGCATCATGAATTTTGCTGAACACTGTCATGTGTCATCATGGATTTTGCTGAGCACTGTCATGTGTCATCATGGATTCTGCTGAGCACTGTTAGGTGGCATCATGGATTTTGCTGAGCACTGTCATGTGGCATCATGGATTTTGCTGAGCACTATTAGGTGGCATCATGGATTTTGCTGAGCACTGTTATGTGGCATCATGGGTTTTGCTGAGCACTGTGTTATGTGGATTTTGCTGAGCAAATAGAGTGCAGTCCCCAGTCCCGAATAAAGAAATAGTGGCAGACATCCTGACCCCGTAACCTCGACCGTATCTCATTCAAACAACAAGCCTTTACCGACGACGATGCTCCACAGCAGCAGTGAAACGGTTAATGAATCCGCAATGATGCTGTCTTCGTGTACAGCCTATAATGACTATTTTCTAGTGCTGTAGTTGTTGGTGTTTTTTGTTTGTTTTTTTGTTGTTGTTGTTTTTTTTCAGACAAAACGAATCTTCACTGGAAATAAAAAAATCGAAAAAAAAACCCGTGCATAAAATGAAGAATAAGAGAGACGGAGACCCCTCCCCCTTTTATGGCCTCCTGAAGCACGTCGTAAAAAGGGACGAGCAACAAAGCGAGGATAAAAGCGCATCTCAAATCACTCACAGCCAAGTCCGCGAGACGGTTTAGTTGCATGGGGGCCGGGGCTTTATAAAAATCATAATTCATACTTGTGTTTTGAATGTGGGAGAGAGAGAGAGACAGAGACAGAGACAGAGACAGACAGACAAACAGAGGAACAGAGAGAGAAACAGAGAAAGCGAGAGAGAAAGAGAGAGTCAGACAGGCAGACAGAGGAACAGAGAGAGACAGAGAGAGACAGAGAAAGCGAGAGAAAGGGAGGGAGAGAGAGAGGGAGGAGACAGAGAAAAAGAGATAGACAAAGAGAGACAGAGGAAGGGACAGAGACAGAGAGACACAGAACAAATGACTGACAGAAACAGCGGAACAGAAAGAGAGAGAGAGACTGAAAGACAGACAGACAGAAACAGCGGAACAGAAAGAGAGAGAGAGAGACTGAAAGACAGACAGACAAGGACAGAGAGACACAGAGACCAAGAAAGAGATAGGAGGGGTGAACAGAGACAGAGACAGAGAGACAGAGACAGAGAGGGGACGGGGGAACAGAGTGAGAATCAGAGAGACTGAGGCAGGCAGAGACACAGATAGACAGACAGCCACAGAGATAGAGAGAGAAGACAGGGACAGACACACACACAGACAGACACACAGAAGCATAAAAGTTTCAGCACCCACTCGCCGAACCTCACAGAAATAAAGCACTGATTCTCAAGTTCCTTTCTTCCACATCGCTCTACACGGCTCAGATCATCCAATCCGTGTTTCATGTCTCGACCATCACAGACTTCAAATAACAATACAAAAAGCCATACCTTATACTTTCAATCTCTCCATCGGTTTGGAATATAAAACACATACGTCGTATTTTTCAAACCCCCCCC
>JAAQRG010045203.1:0-10923 GCA_011634625.1 Babylonia areolata
TGTGTGTGTGTGTGTGTGTGTGTGTGTGTGTGTGTGTGTGTGTGTGTGTGTGTGTGTGTGTGTGTGTGTGTGTATCTTTGTCTCCGTCTCTCTCTCTCTCTTCGTCTCTCCGTCTGTCTATCTATCTGTCTGTCTGTCTCTCTCAATGAACGTACTGCAAAGAATTTTGCTATCTATCTCTATGAAGCATTTAAAAAGACGATTTTCATATGTAACATAATAATCTGAAAATGTTTTTGCTATGTTCATGTTCACTCCCTTCTGAGGGGCCATGGCCTTATGAATAAACCATCTCAATCTCAGTCTCTCAAGGGCTGGAATGTGTGTTTAAGTATCTGTCTCCTGTCTGTCAGTGTCTCTCTGTCTCTGTCAGTCTGTCTGTTTGTCTGCCACCCACCTCAATCAAGTCTCTCTCTCTAGCACTCTCTCACTCTTTGCATCTTGCACATGAATTAGAAATGAGGTCAGTCACAGTGAATTATTTTCAACTTAAAACGTCAGAAATCCTTGCAGTATTTTCCCTGCCTTCCTTTCTCTTCTTCTTCTTCTTCTGCGTTCGTGGGCTGCAACTGCCACGTTCACTCGTATGCACACGAGTGGGCTTTTAAGTGTATGACCGTTTTTACCCCGCCATGTAGGCAGCCATACTCCGCTTTCGGGGGTGTGCATGCTGGGTATGTTCTTGTTTCCATAATCCACCGAACGCTGACATGGATTACAGGATCTTTAACGTGCGTATTTGATCTTCTGCTTGCATATACACACGAAGGGGGTTCAGGCACTAGCAGGTCTGCACATGTGTTGACCTGGGAGATCGGAAAAATCTCCACCCTTTACCCACCAGGTGCCGTCACCGAGATTCAAACCCGGGACCCTCAGATTGACAGTCCAACGCTTTAACCACTCGGCTGTTGCGCCCGTCATCCTTTCTCGTTCTCTCTGTGTTTTCTCTTCCGTCTCCCTCATCGTCCTCACTTCAAATCTTCCTTTCATCTGTCCTTCAGAAGAACACCAGGGAAGGATGACGTCATCAGGGGAATCGTCTGTCACTACGTCACGCTGCCAGCCAACAGACAGTCTGCCATGACGTCACTGACCTGTTTCCGCCCGTGACCTTTCATCCCTGGGCCGCAGACGTGCTCTTTCTTTCTCTCTCTCTCTCTCTCTCTCTCTCTCTCTCTCTCTCTCTCTCTCTGTGTGTGTGTGTGAGTGTTTTTCTCTGTCTGCCTGTCTGTCTGTCTGTCTTTTCTCCCTTCCCATCTTTTCTCTCTCATCAGTAGTTTTCTCTTCCAAGTGGGGAATGCCAATCACTTCATCAACGCTGCCAGTGTCCCGTTTGAACGCTGCAACACAGGCTGGTCCCAACGGAAATCAGTCTTTGTGCAGATGCAGGGAGATATATGTTTATACTTTACTTCACTGTATCCGACCGCTTCGAACAGGAAGGTGTCGCGGGAGACGAGTTGGCAATCTGTGGTATGACGGGAGGTCTGGATTAGCGTCATGCTGTAGAAGTGGAACGTGTCTGTAACTCTGTCATTCCACTGCCGACGTGGTCTTCCTCTTGGCTCTGAAGCTAGTTTATGTGTGTTTGACTATGCTTTCATATCTGTGAAACTGCATGTTTGGTGCATATCTGTTATTCATGTGTGGGTGTATGTGGGAATGTGTG
Source organism: Babylonia areolata (assembly GCA_011634625.1). Classification (NCBI taxonomy): domain Eukaryota; kingdom Metazoa; phylum Mollusca; class Gastropoda; order Neogastropoda; family Buccinidae; genus Babylonia; species Babylonia areolata. The sequence goes on from JAAQRG010045203.1 coordinate 1,673, forward strand.
TCTTCATGTTTTACATTTATTTGCTTATTTATCATCGTTGTTGTCTTATTTATTTATTTATTTATTCATTATTATTATTATTATTATTACTACTACCTTTTTTATATTGTAATTATTTATTCATTTATTTATTTATGTACGCTAATCTATTATTTATTCATCTTTTTTTTTCTTTCTTTTTTCAAGGCCTGACTAAGCGCGTTGGCGTTGGTCAGGCATCTGCTTCGCAGATGTGGTGTAGCGTATATGGATTTGTCCGAACGCAGTGACGCCTCCTTGAGCTACTGAAACTGAAACTGAAACTGAAGCCAGAGTACTTGGTGTTGTGGGCTTGTATTGTATTGTATTGTATTGTATTGTATTATTCTTTTGTTTTGTTGTCACAGCAGATTTCTCAGTGTGAAATTCGGGCTGCTCTCCTCAGGGAGAGCGCCATTCATTTTTTTTTTCTTTCTGCCTCCAGTTATATTTGTTTTCCTATTGTAGGGCTGGCTGGTTAGCTGGGATTCTTGTAAAGCGACCAGACTACTTTATGCGTTGGTGCACAATGTACTGGCTGATAGATGTTAGCACCAACCATATTTCTGATGTCGTCGTTTCTGACCCGGTCCCTCCTGGTTTTACCAGCTGCTCGACGGACACATCTCTTCTCAGAAGTTATGAGTCTGCGCTCCAGGGCTTTGTTCAGGGTGCAGGTCTGGCACTGATAAGTCAGGGATGGAACGAAGATTGCATTTGATCGGTTTGGCTTTGGTTTCCATAGGTATGCTTGGTGCTTCAGCAGGGATGCTGAACTATAGCAGACAGAGTGTGCCTTTCTGGACTGTTCTCCATTTCTCTGTACACCTTCCAGTCTTCAGCAAAGATGCTGTCTAACTATTTGAATCATGTGGTTTGTTTGAGCTGCTGTCCGTTTATAGTAATATTCAGCTTTTCAGGAGTGCGCCCATCTGATATGACCCATGTTTTTTGTTTTCATTTTAGGATGCTTTGATCGTCGACAAACGGCAGTTTATTTAGGGCCTCTGCTTTTGGGGTGGCGTCTTTGGTGACTTTGCCAATGCATACAATGAACAGCAATGGTGACAGTACGCAGCCCTGTCTCACCCGGCTTTCAATTGTATACAGTTGGAAAGTCCGCTTGGGGTTTGTTCCGCTGTGCTCAACCTTGCATGTTGATGCAGACTGCTCTGCTGTTTTTGGTGTTTCGCCTTCACGCCATACAGTTCCAGCACCTCCCACAGCTTGTTCCTACTGACCTTGTCAGTTGTTTTTTTTCTTGTTCTGTGAAAAGGTGGAGCTCCTCTTTGTACTCGCAGGCTTTCCCACACAGCTGTCGGAAGTCGAAGACAGCATCCGCACAGCCATGTCCTTGAGTTTCACTCAGTAGTAAATCCACTATTGCTTTGGTGCGCTGCTCCAGGATCTTCATTTATTTGTGTATCTTATTCTACTTCATTTCATTTTATTTTCCTTCAAGGCTTAACTAAGATCGTTGGGTTTCGGTGCTGGTGAGGCATCTGCTTAGCAGACGTGGTGTAGCGTATATGGGTTTGTCCGGACGCAGTGACACCTTGAGTAACTGAACTGGTTTTTCATCACATTTCTTTAAGAAAAAATAATTTAAAAAAAAATTTAAAGTAAAAAAAAAAAAGGAAAAAAGAAAAAAAGAAGCGGAAGCAAAGGGAGGAAAATCTGTGACTGCAGCACTATGAGTGCGCTCCCCTAAAAAAGCGGAAAAGTCACAGGGAGGGATGACGTCATCAAGGGAAACATCCATCACCACATCACGCTGCCAGCGAACAGACAGTCTGCCATGGATTCACTGACCTGTTTCCGCCTGTGACCTTTCTTCTCCAGGACTCTCTCTCTCTCTCTCTCTTTCCGCACACACACAGTCCCACGCACGCACACACACAAAACACACACACACACACACACACACACACACACACACACACACTCACTCACACACACATTCACACACACACACACACACACTCACACACACACACAAAACACACACACACACACGCACACACACACACACCTCCACCCCACACAGACCTGTGAGAAAGAAGGTAGACAAACAAACTAATGAGAGACAGAGCGAGAGAGACGCGGGCACACAGATTCACAGGCAGACATTCAAATAATATGTAAGTGAAAAAAAAAAGATCAGACTCTCCAAGATGCCTATCCCTAATCCATTATTTGCAATGACAGTTTTTGAATGCTGGGGCTGGGAGGGGTTGGGGGCAGGGGTGGGGAGAGAGGGAGAGAGAGAGAGAGAGAGAGAGAGAGAGAGTGAGTGAGTGAATGAATGAATGAATGAATGAATGAATCTTTATTCTCCAACGGTGAAGACATTAGCACTTTGGCCGTCTTACACATCTGCCGTTGTTCTAAGAGACACACAAACATGTACGCATATAAATCTCTCTCCCTGTGAGAGAGAGACAGAGACAGAGACAGAAAGAGACAGGCAGACAGAGACAGATACAGTGAGGCAGAGACAGAGACAGACACACATAGAGATAACTCAGAACATTTTGTATTCAAGGATTAAGATTTTAGGCATGGACTATTCTTCCAGTCTGAGACAGAGAGAGAGAGAGAGAGAGAGAGAGAGAGAGAGAGAGAGAGAGAGAAAGAGAGAGAGGGAGGGAGGGAGAGGGAGACAAGACGAAGCTCTTTGATACGACGAAAAGTTCTGTTAAAAGGAGGTTCTTTACGTTTGGGGCTCATCACAAAACCACCAAGGCCCAATCTAATTTCACTGTACTGAGACTCACCGTCTTCAGAGAGGAAGAATCTTTGGCTGGGGCTTTAAGACATCCCCTGGTGTAACATGTGTTGTTTTTTTTCCTTCAGACCACGTTCATGTTCTTCGAACACTGTTCAACTTCTTGTGAAAAGATGTAGGTAGGAGAAGGGGGTCATTTCTTCAAAATGGGAAGGGCGATTTTGCCAGCTTTTCCCACTTTCAGGAAGGGTAGACACGATTTTGTTATTCTTCTCAGGACGTTAGCATTGAATCTATTGAAATGTTTTTCTTTGGCGGATATTTTTTCTATATTAAACTTCTTTCATTCGTTCATTTGAACAGGAATTACCAAACTGGGAGAAGGATCGAAAACGAGTGCGTGTATGTGTGTGTGTGTGTGTGTGTGTGTGTGTGTGTGTGTGTGTGTGTGTGTGTTTTTATCTTCAGTTTAACGTCTATTCACTATAAGTGTTTTTAGACGGAAAGGAGTAAAGAAGTGGATAAAGGAAAGGGAATGCATGTGAATATTAGTGTAAAAAAAAAAAAAAAAAAAAAAAATTAATGTTATGTAACAGAGGAAAAGTATATTATAAGAAAAAGGTCTAAAGAGATTGTGGTGTGTATTGAATGAGGTGTCATGGGAAGGAGAATATGTATATGCATATCAACAAGTATTAACTTATAACAATGTAAATATAAATAACAACATTAATTATAACACATCAAAGGAGGATACCAACTGGACTAGAGTTTAAAATTTCCGAAAACATTCTAAGCAATGAATAATCATTCAAAATCTTTTCAGTGGCTAATGAAATATTGGAAGAAAAGTCATCAACTACATCTTTAGGAATTAACGGTCTTATGCTCGGACAATGAATGAGTAGATGACTTACAGTTATTTGCTTACCGCATACACATTTTATATTTTTAGAAAATTTTGTACGAAAGGCATTTAAACGAATTCTATACATTAGACTTGTAATTTGTCTTGAATGTGCTGCTGGTGTCAAATTTAGAAAATGTTTGGGATTAGCTGCATTCTTTGTGCATTGGTAATATTGATTATTTGAATCTATAAGTAATTTCTTAAATCGATTTCTAGAGACATTTTCTATACAACTAATGTATTCATGTAGATCTAACTGGATGTCAAGTTGTATTGCGCCTTCGAAATTACGTGCTGCTCTTCTAGCTGCTTGGTCTACCCACTCATTTGAAGGTATTCCACAGTGCGAAGGTACCCAACAGAAAGTTAATTTAATGCCCTGTTTTGTCAGTTGGTGAATAATATGTTTTATTTCCATTGCCATCTCTATTCGCTTCTTTGAATTTGGAGATTCTATAGCTTTTAATACTGACTTCGAGTCTACACATAATAGAATTTCACTGACAGTTTTCGGAATGTCTGAAATATAATTTAAGGTCATAAGTATGGCTATAAGTTCAGCTGTGAAAATGGAATATTGTCTACCAATATAGTATAATTTTTCTAATCTAAATGAAGGAATTACAAAAGCCGCTCCTGAATTACCATCTTCTAGAACAGATCCGTCTGTGTATATTTTTTAGATAATTAGAATATTGATTTTCTATATGGGAGAGCACTTCAGGTTTTAACAAAAATGGTGACTGGTTCTTGGATAAATCTGTATAATCCATGTCAAAGGTAGCTTTACACTGCTCCCATTCAGGGACTGGTGAAAAAGTAGGTATTTTTGCAATTTGCTTGTCTCTTGATTCCGTAGCACTAATGATATCTGATGCAAATGTATTGATGGATGTCATAGACTGTGTGTGTGTGTGTGTGTGTGTGTGCGTGTGTGTCTGTGTGTGTCTGTGTGTGTCTGTGTCTGTGTGAGAGAGAGTGAGAGAGAGAGAAAGACACAGAGAGAGATAATCAGTATCAGTATCAGTAGCTCAAGGAGACGTCACTGCGTTCGGACAAATCCATATACGCTATAACACATCTGCCAAGCAGATGGCTGACCAGCACCGTAACCCAACGCGCTTAGAGAGAGAGAGAGAGAGGGGGGGGGGGGAGAGAGAGAGAGGGGGGGGGGATTTGTTAAATGTCCCGTCACATACTCGTGACGCAAACATTTTGTTGAAGTACTAACTCTTACGTTTGAATACTGTCGTTTAAAAGGTAGGAAAGAAGTGGGGGATGATGGTGATGATGATGATGAAGAAGAAGAAGAGAAGAAGAAGAAGAACAACAGCAACGACAACAACAAGACAAGAAGAAGAAGAACAACAACAACAACAAGAAGACAAGAAAAAGAAGAAGAAGAAGAACAACAACAACAAGACAAGAAGAAGAAGAACAACAACAAGACAAGAAGAAGAACAACAACAACAAGACAAGAAGAAGAACAACAACAACAAGACAAGAAGAAGAACAACAACAACAACAACAAGACAAGAAGAAGAAGAACAACAACAACAACAACAAGACAAGAAGAAGAAGACCAACAACAACAAGACAAGAAGAAGAAGAACAACAACAACAAGACAAGAAGAAGAAGAACAACAACAACAACAAGACAAGAAGAAGAACAACAACAACAACAACAAGACAAGAAGAAGAAGAACAACAACAACAACAAGACAAGAAGAACAACAACAACAACAAGACAAGAAGAAGAAGAAGAAGAACAACAACAAGACAAGAAGAAGAAGAACAACAACAACAACAAGACAAGAAGAAGAACAACAACAACAACAAGACAGGAAGAAGAAGAAGAACAACAACAACAACAAGACAAGAAGAAGAAGAACAACAACAACAACAAGACAAGAAGAAGAAGAAGAACAACAACAACAACAAGACAAGAAGAAGAAGAACAAAACAAGAAAAACAAGACAAGAAGAAGAAGAACAACAACAACAACAACAACAACAACAACAAGACGAAGGAGAAGAAGAAGAACAACAACAACAAGACGAAGAAGAAGAAGAACAACAACAACAAGACAAGAAGAAGAACAACAACAACAACAAGACAGGAAGAAGAAGAACAACAACAACAACAACAAGACAAGAAGAAGAACAACAACAACAGGAAGAAGAAGAAGAAGAACAACAACAACAAGACAAGAAGAAGAAGAACAACAACAACAACAAGACAAGAAGAAGAAGAACAACAACAGAAGAACAACAACAACAACAACAAGACAAGAAGAAGAAGAAGAACAACAACAACAAGACAAGAAGAAGAACAACAACAACAACAACAAGACAAGAAGAAGAAGAAGAACAACAACAACAACAAGACAAGAAGAAGAACAACAACAACAAGAAGAAGAAGAAGAAGAAGAACAACAACAACAACAAGACAAGAAGAAGAAGAAGAACAACAACAACAAGACAAGAAGAAGAAGAACAACAACAACAACAAGAAGACAAGAAGAAGAAGAACAACAACAACAACAACAAGAAGACAAGAAGAAGAACAACAACAACAACAACAAGACAAGAAGAAGAAGAACAACAACAACAAGACAAGAAGAAGAAGAACAACAACAACAACAACGACAACAAGAAGACAAGAAAAAGAACAACAACAACAACAACAACAAGACAAGAAGAAGAAGAACAACAACAACGACAACAAAAAGACAAGAAAAAGAACAACAACAACAAGACAAGAACAACAACAACAACAACAATAACAAGACAAGAAGAAGAAGAAGAACAACAACAACAACAAGAAGACAAGAAAAAAAAGAAGAAGGAAACGAACAAGAACAACAAGAACAAGACAGGAGGAAGAGAAGAAGAAGAAAACAACAACACTATAACACATGGCACAAACTCCCGATGCCGTGGGGCTCTGTGTGGACAGACCTGCCAGTTGCATTACTTGGTTCTAACTTTTTGACAGTTACACATGACTAAATGACTACGTTGACCGAACTACGCCATTGGTCAGTTCCATACTACACACAGTTAGTAGCGGGTTACGATCATACTAGGCTCTTCCGTCCGAGCAATGCAACTGGCTCTGGGCCACCACCTTGTGCGAAGTCCCAAAAACCAAGGGACAGCAGCAGTTCCTCAAAGCAACAAAGAATTGTATACAACACCAAATTTCGTGAAAGAAAGAAAGACAAGCGCAGAATGTCGACGGAACAATTGACTTTCAGACGACAGAGAATGAATTTCAAAAATCCATATTTAATCAACGAAACAGACAGGTGGAGAATTTTAGAAAACAAAGAACAAACAAACAAACCATCATGATTTTTTCTCTCTCCAGACTTCAAAGTTATTTTTTCGCAAAACGAAATAAGGACAAATTGAACATTTTCGACATATTTTTGCGAAACAAAGACAGGTACTAAATATCGACACAATTTACCGAAAATGTGCACCTATCGGAATTTGTCCGAGAGAAAAAAAAAAGAAAAAAAAAGACTTAAGCCGCTTTGTTTCAATAATTAAATTTGGCGTTTTGAATGATTCTTTGTTGTCTGAAATTTCAATTATTGAGAGAGAGAGAGAGAGAGAGAGAGAGAGAGAGAGAGAGAGAGAGAGAGAGAGAAACAAGACAAAATTCTTTATTTCGATGATAATAGATAAGCACTGGTGTGCTTTTTTACATCCAGTCCCAGAAAGAGAGACACAGACAGACAGACAGACAGACAGACAGACAGAGAGAGTTAACGCTTGCAGACTGTTTCAGATTCGATCAATGGCTAAAGTCACACTTCGCATGTTGCCGACTCGCGCCGCCTTGTCTTTTTATGCAGGACAGCACGTTAAACCACGTACGTACCAGCCAGCGGAGATCGAGGGGTCGGTCCGAATGGAAAACAGTCGCTGGGGGATTTCCTGATCACAGACCTTGAGCCGGAGAAGGATGAGCGTCTTATGTCTATGTGAATGTAAGTCCTGTGGCGTTTCATCGGCCTGTGATGTCCTGGAGAGACGGTTTTAACTCACTCAGTACGGCCAGTCCTCTCTTCTCCTCTACACAGACCCCTCGGATGTCCAGTGGGTGTTTCTATGACCCAACCTTTAGCTTCCGTCGTCAGAACTGTGGTATTCTTTGTCAACATTCACCTCTTCAGTATAAGAGCGTTCCGCTCGCAATATTTTGATAATGGTAATTGGGATGAAACGCTGTTAACGTCGTCTCTTTTGCCGTTCGTATGGAGAGAGTTAACAGTTTTATGACTCCGTGAAGATAATGTACGATTTGTACAGAAAGTATCTGTTGGAAATGTGTTGTACAATATAGAATACAGACTACATTATCATATCCAAAGAGAAATGAATTTGTAGTGTGAAGCACATACGCAATACACGAGAATCACGGCCTATTCATTTAATATATCATATACAAGACACAAGAAGTTTGAATGTCGCTTTCGAGAAAAGCACACAAGTTGCATCGTGCACTTGCAATAATCAATGATAATTATCTTACAGGTAAAAAAAAAAAACAGAAACAAGGAGATAATTATACACCAACTGACACACACACACTGACTGACTGAGTGAGTGAGAGAAAGAAAAGAAAAGAAAGAAAGAAAGAAAGGAACAAAGAAAGGAGGGAAAAAAGAAAGAAAGGAAGAAAGAAAGAAAAAAATGCGAGCAGAAATAAAACAAGACAGGATTTATCTCCCCTGTCAAGCATCTCCTTGTCGCAGAGAGCACTAGGAAAGAAAACTAGGAACAAAAATTATACACTCTATTGTATTGCATTACTCTTTTTGTCACAAGAGATTTCTCAGTGTGAAATTATTCGTCCAGAAAATTTAACGACAGGACTTCGCTGGAAGCAATCAATGGGGGGAAGCTAAGGAGACAGCTATCCTCACTCTTCTACATCTATGTCCCGATGAGTCATCCAGAGCTTCTGCACGTCCGAGGGGGGTGAGAAAACTGGGCAATGAAATTGGATGCGGCCTTTGGGATTTTGTAATGAGCCTCGCGACCTTAAGGTGCCGAATTTCAGCGGGCGCATCTTTTAGCAGCGTTTCTTCAGACTGGTGGTGGGTGGTTCTTTTCTTTTCAGATGGCTCCTTTCATGAATGCAGAGCGACAGGAGAGGCTTTCTCTTATTTTTTATTTTTTTAAATTTTTTTGTTTATTTATTTATTTATTTATTTTTTGTTTTGTATAACCGTTACTATCATTTTATGTTTCTTTTAGAAAGGGGGAAAATGTTTCGATTTCTGTATTAATTTCTGTCTCTGTCTGCTTGTTTGTCTCATTCTTTCTTCTCTTTTGATGGTGTTGTGTTGTTTTGTTGTGTTGTGGTGTGGTGTGGTGTGGTGTGGTGTGTGTGTGTGGTGTGTGTGTGTGTGTGTGTGTGTGTGTGTGTGTGTGTGTGTGTGTGTGTGTGTGTGTGTGTGTTTGACTGAAACATAGCTGAATGACACAGGAAACGAATGATAAACACCCAAAGGCAGCTGTCAGTCGGTTCTACGCAGACAGACAGCCTGTTGTGCAAATGACTCCGTGTTTGCAAACA
>JAAQRG010045208.1:0-7500 GCA_011634625.1 Babylonia areolata
TGTTTGTTATTATACAAGTATGAAGGGGAATAAAAATTAATTGTTACAATATTACACATGTTCATGTGCACACAAATTACAAAGTTACTGCACATTGTAATATCTATAGAAATAAATTTTGCCATTAAGAAATCCTTGTTAATATGCATGATGCATTTAATACAGAGACATGTTGGACAGATCCACGGAAGGACTGCTTACACAACAGACTTTGAAGTTGCCTTGTATGTACAGTATATTTTCTATTTCACAATTGGTAAGACTTTCACGGTTTTGCGGAAAGCACCATATTTTTGGACAGATCTATAAGAATATATATGCATCCACAAACAAGACAGACATGTAGCCATCTATCTTTATAAACACAAAACTCTCTCTCTCTCCCTCTCTCTCTCTCTCTCTCACGCACACACACAGACAGATACACACACACACACACACACACACACACACACACATACACAGAGGCAGTCTTGCATTTCATAACCCATCTCCACCAGCTGCCAAAAAGTCTTGTCAAGCCTGCTTGACAAGTACTGTTGATGTTCCACACACCACTGAAGAGTCATGCTTAAGTTTTTAACACTGGGTGTAAAGTTTACAACTCATAAGGTTGTGCAACAAGTGTGATGAAAATGACTTACTGACAGAACCATTCTCTTCCAACTACAAATGCAGGATAATATATGTAGCCAAGTGCACAGCTAGCTACCATTACGGCTTTACAGCACAAGCTGCCCTTCAATGACTCACGCATAATGCGTGACGCCATTCCAAATTTGAATGCAAAGCGCCTTTTGCTCCAAACATTTGAGGCAAAAACGATACTGAGAGACAGCTTCAGGAAAGCACAGCGCCAACGACTGGACATCGTGATGGAAGATGAAAAGGACGGCATCCATGAGCTGGGCAGAGCGGCACAGGTCACAATCTTCAGACTGTGAACGGGACAATGTCAGCTCCTCTCCCACCTCTACCGTCTGAAGATATCAAATACTGACAAGTGCCCTTGTGGCACAGGCCCACAGAACCCCTCCCATATCCTGCAGACCTGCCCCACCTTTGATGCTCTGAGACGCCAGGCATGGCCCAGCCCAGTAGAGCTCCAAGAGAAACTGTGGGGACCGGTGGAGTCCCTGCGAAGGACCGCGGACTTCGCTGTCTTGACTGGACTGAAAATCTAGCGTGGCCATGGAAGACGGAAGAAGAAAAAGCTCCAAATATTAATTAAATCAAGTCTCTGTATCATTCACTGCCATATTATATCTGTTGTGCTTACACACACACATTTAAATCAGTTAGAAGCATATTTGATTTTAGTTTAATCGTTCATCAGTGTAAAGAATTCAACTGACACTAAGATTCCGTCATTTTGTTCTTTCCGTCACATATAACGCTGCAATCTTCTCAATTCTATGTGTGATTGCTTATCGTACCCTACAACCATACTATTATTGTGTTTCGATGAGAATAGATCAGGCACTTAGAAGATACAGAACCGATTTTCACTGTCAACACTGAACGACATTCACTGGACAACTAGCATTGCTTGATGGCTTTGGCTGAGTTGAAAACTGTGTTTCTGACACACCATATTTAATCAAATATCTCTTTTGTCAGATCAATAAACTACAAGTATTATATACTGGCATAATTGTTGCAATTCCATCTTTAAATTTATGCCATTTGTGTTTGCCTATGTTAAACTGATTAAATGCAGTTTGTAATTTTCAGCAATGATCTCATTAAAAACTGATCAATCCAGGTGACTTAAAGATTGCAAATTCATCTTAAAATAATCAACACTTCGTTTTATACTCATCAGAAAGGTGGTGTTGAGCTCTTTGTTTTGCAACCAATCCAACATAAATCGGTTCAGGAATCATTTAGAAATCTATCACTGAACACCTGACAAACACAGATTATTCAAATATCTAGCCCAATATTCGCAATAAGGTCGATTTGCTCACAGCCATTGAGTGTGATCGTTGCAGTTCACGTAACTCGCATAAATAGGTGAAGCATGTGACCAGTGGTCACTTTCACACCTGATCCTCCTTGTGGCTTTAGCCTGCTCTCTCTCTCTCTCTCTCTCTCTCTCACTGTATCACACTCAGTGTGTGTCGCCCCAAAGGCCAGCATTGCACATCCTCGCTGTAGTACTTTGTGTCAAATGTGTTGACTTGAAAATTGTATTCTTCGACACAATACTTGTGATCATATGAGTATGCTGATATTGTCTTATGTCAATTTACTTGTTTCAATTATTGCTTTGACATGTAGTCACAGCTCAGCTATGACCGATCTAGAAAATCACCATGTCGTCATATGCTTGTAGCAGTATTCCATTTCATTCTTTTCAATGTCACAGTCAGTGACGTTTCTGCCCACTGACAGTTTATTTGACTGTTTTAGAACTTTAGGAATGACGTATTCTGGTCACACTGATGAAGGTTAAGCGTTACTTATCCCACTTTCAGCGGAGGAGATTGAAATGTTAAACACATGCTATGTTTACTGTGTTTATGTTTGACGCAACTGGATAACTTGCGTGAGTCCATTGCTAGCTGAATCCACTTCGTTAAGCCATGACAGTTCTTCCAATCATTGTACTGAACACTGACTATTAATTGGTTTCTCACTTTGCAAGTGTTGAATATCAAAGCCACAGATTCTATTACCTTTTCTATTATTCATGTATTTTTAATTTTAAACATGCTGGTATCAGTTGTACAGCTACAGTGTTTCACTGACTCTCAGTACCATAGCTTCACAGTTACAGTGTGCTTCTCCAGTATAATGGGTGTGTAGTATTCTGTTGTGATGATTACAAGATAGGTTTGATTAATATCAGTTAATGGTTAAAACCATCTGGTATGTACCACAATCTTTTAATTGTAATTTAGCCATCATACTCTCTCCTATATGGCTTACTCCAATAATTGAGTCACTCTGACACAGAATGAGCTTTACTTAAATCTGTGCTGTCAGTGTACTTTCACTAAATCAGCTTAGCTTTAACCACTTTATCTACACTACTTAAATGTCTTAGACATGTCATTTGCTGTCAAGTGTTTGGTTTTCACATGTGCATTATCTATGTTATGTTGTTGCCTACTCCATCCCAAGTGATAGTATTTCCATTGTAATATATGATATGCTTACTATCCACTTGCATTCCTGATATGTTATACTTCCTTTCTTTATCTCCTTACAAGTACTGTAAAATAAAACCATAGAAAAACCCTTTTGTGACTGGCCTCTACATGTCTCTGGCCCATGCGCAGATCTTTTCTATCCTTTTATCTTCATACTACTGAATTCAGTAAAAATCTAAATTCTTTTGTACCGTCCCCTTTTTATATATCACTCAGTTTACAACATGGCTACAAAAGTCCCCTTTTTATATATCACTCAGTTTACAACATGGCTACAAAAGTCCCCTTTTTATATATCACTCAGTTTACAACATGGCTACAAAAGTGGGTCACTGACAGGATAAAGATCCCAGGATATTGATCCACACAACATAGATCCAAAGTATTCTTTTTAATGTTTTAATCCTCTTATCCAAAATTTATTCATTGCTAAAGTAAATCCCCTTACCACTAAGTCGTTAACATATAATTACATTTCAGTCTGACAAAACTATCTCCTTTTGAGTACAAATGCTGGATACTTTGATTACATTTCTATATTCTGTCCCCAAACACATGTATAGACAGACCTTATCTGTAAGTATACAATTATATATATGCATGTGCGCATGTGCGCACACACACACACACACACACGCATGTACTTTCAACAATGAACATAGGAACAACAGCTGGTGTCTGAGCACTTGCATAACCCTCGTATCAACATCCACAGAAACTGCACTCCAACAACATTCATTGACACTGGACCCCAGTCCTCTGCACAGTTATCGAGCATGCACTGATTAGTCCAGCAGACAATGGGCTCATTAAAAGCAGTTGCAGACTGGTCAGACTAATCAGAAGTTCCAGGCAGGCGATACACTTCCCTTATTTCCTGCAGGCTTCCTTTGTCTTGTGCAGTCTACAGGACTGGCCCCCACAACCCCTCCATCCTCCTGGGTGTCTGAGCCCTCATTCTCTCCCTGTCCCCAAGTGTCCAACTCCCCCCCCCCCTTTCCCCAGCCCTCCCTCCCACCCCCCTCCCCCTCTTTTTCTAAGTCTGACTCTCTCTTTCTCTTCATTACTTTACTGAGTAGAGGTATCATTATCAGTATGGCAGGACTGTCCTGTAGCAACATGCAACAGTGTGTCTGAGCAAACTATGGACTTTTTCTTCAAACAAAAACACAAAAACAAAAAACACAAAAAATTCTGGCTTTAAGGCATGGGCAAACAAATGTCTCATTGGGTGTGGTTCATTCCAAGCACACACACACAAACACACAGCAAAACATTCCCGTTGCAACTGTCAAAAACTGCCACAGTGTGTTGTGAAATTCTCCATGGAAATATTTCATTCAGACTATACAAGTTATATGCAGTACAACATCTACAATAACTGTGAAAGAAACATGATACATAATACTGAAATATGTCTATGGGCATTGTTTCTTTACTTTTCTAGTAAATCTGAAAAAGAAAAGAAAGGGAAAAAAAAGTGCTCCAGAATCTGCAAATACTACTGTCAGTACAAAGCATTTTGCTGAGGAAGGACAACTGGCTGCAAAAATTAGAATTTTTATTGATATTTTATGAAGTATACAAACTACAATTCAACAGGCTTTCATTTATGTTTGAAATACAAGTATTGCCAAGCTATTGCTTCCTGTTCTTTCACACCATTAAATGCCTGTTTCCAGACTTTAAATTGAACAGCATAGCAACTAAGATGCCAGAATGCTAGTTCACTGAGCAATGATATCAACTCAATAGTATTGAAGGCAAAGAAAAGTATCAACAAAAGAAAAAAATTGGATAACTGGAAACTTGGCAACATAAAAGAGAGATCTATCATTATATGATCAATACTCCACAGAAAATCAAACCTTATGTTGTTATGAGGTCTGTACATGTACATCATGATCTTTTGAACTCCCACCAGACAAAGCAGAATTTTCCACAGAATGTATTGGAAAGCCATCATGAGTACAGTAGACAGGTGCTGAACGACCTGCCCATATGTCCAGTACAACCTGTCTATCTTAATGAAAATTTCAAATCCAATGCCTTGGGCATTCCCATTGCCCGCATCACATGTAATATCTATAGATCTTCCATCTTGATCTGTAGAACACGCAATGCATTCATGTCCGTTTCCGTGCAGACATGTCCATATAATATAATCATAATGAATATAAAGAATCACACACACACACACACACACACACACACACACACATATGACACTGATCCAAGCACTCCTCATGAAACGGGTAATGCAGGGTGCTAATAACCAGAGCATAACTAAATCACATAATATACATATATATATATATATCTTTTATTACCATTCTTCAAATCAAAGTCTGATATCAATACACAGATGCAGGAGTTCAAACTGAAGTGATGTCAAGAATTTCTGCACATGCACTGGGGCAACAGTTCAGTGGCAATCTTCTTAATATAGAAAAATATAGTGAACTGTTGAGTAAAGGATGGAGCAATCTCATTCACTCTGTGAACTTGCTAAGTTATCCGAATTTTCACCTGAAGGCACAATGCAGATTTAGTATTCAGGTCTCACCCTCTCTTCCTCCCCTCTAACCATCTCTGTCTCTCTCTCACAGTCTTAGTCACACACACACACACACACACCCACCCCTGCAACCACACATATACAAACACACACACACACACTCACACAGAAACATGCACATATGCATCATTATATATATATGTTGCATCCACACACAATCACAGTGACCAAGTTAGAATTGACAAAGGGTCAAAGTGAATGACAGTGACCATCACCTGATCAAAAGCATGCAGGGTTCATGAAGGAGGCCTTTACTCACACATCATGCTGCTCTCTCTCACAGGCCTATAATATGTTCATAGTACACAGTATGTGTATATATGCATGTATGTGATTGCATAGATCTGTTTTGATCCGCATATTTACTATGCACAATGGACCAATGTTTCACTCCCTTTCATATTATATATATATATATATATATATATATATACATGTATATATATATATATATATATTATATATGTATATATGTATGTATGTATATATTTAATACTGGGGCCTTGGCCAATCAGAAAAGAACTATTCATTTATTCATTCTCTCCTCAACAATACAACTACCGACACTTGCAGACACAGAGTGAAAGACTCAGACTGACCTGTATGTGTATCATGAGAACTGTGTCGAAGTCGAAGACCTCCGTCAATCCCATCTCCTTTGGGCATGTCTGGATAATCAGGGCATTCCACCGCTGCATCACCATAGCAAACAGAAATGAAATACAAATGTATATTTCTATCATATGTATGTGTTCACAAGTATGTGCGCTACGTTCATACATATCCTCTGTGTGTGTGTGTGAGAGAGAGAGAGAGAGAGAGAGAGAGAGTGTGTGTATGCCCACACTTCCAAAGTTAATACTGTACAGTATGAAACCATACTAGTATACAAACACATAGCACATATACAAACGCAAGTATCTTGAATAATATGTAAATTATGTGGGTATGTTGTGTTTCCATTCTTCTGGAGTTTTTAATTCTTTTTCATTCAGCTGCTACAGCTTTCCTTATAGTTAGTTTGGTTCATGTTCTGTAATCAAAGGGCATAAAATTGCTGAGGATTTATTTACAGTTACATGCAGTGTTAACCAAATGTGTAGGAACCATATATAAATATAAAATTTAGCATTCTGAACCTTTCAATATTGTATCAATAATTTATCAAAGCTGTAAGGTATTTCTAAAACATCTTCAGAAACAAATACCTGAATACACGAAAAAAATATCTTATACAAAAATGTCAATTACTTTCAAAGTTTATTGTATGGGATTTACCATGAGTAATTAAATCTCCTTTTCATATGCCAGTCCTCCTTCATACCTACTGCCAGTAATTATTTTCATCCTTCACTCAATCAGTGTCGTGAATTCATCAATCACCTCCTGACTTCCAGTTTCAGCCTGACACCTGATAGCTAGCTCAGCATAGGAAACTTTATCAAACAGCTAATTACTACTCATGCATGAGCAGTCTCAGCACTTTACAGCATTAATTGTAGCAATAATTTCTCTTTCTACATTCACTTGTTCACCAGTTCAGTCTGCAATTTCACACTTATTAATGCTCTGTGAAGCAGAAACTGGTAAAAGGTTATATGTCTAAAAGATCCATGCTGTACCAAATTTAAACTGTAATCAGTCATATTGATAACGCCAAATAATCTAACACTGAACTTTTTATAGCTGAAATAAAAAAAAACAACAACAACACAACAAACAACAAAAAAACTTGGGTACACAGATGGTGGGAGGGCACCAATA
>JAAQRG010045209.1:0-10880 GCA_011634625.1 Babylonia areolata
AGACAGAGACAGAGACAGACAGACAGACAGACAGACACACACACACACACACAAACACACACAAACACACGCACATAAACAAATACACACACACGCACGCACGCACGCACGCACGCACACACACACACACACACACACACACACACACACACACACACACACACACACACACACACAGAATAAGATTTCGATTTTCTCAAACTGGATTCACACATTTTTGTCACTGTCGGAAGGGAAATGAAAAAGACATTTCGTTTGCTGCATGCATTCTTTTCTTATTTTGCTTCTTCATTCGGGTTTTATTTTTCGAACATTTTTTTTCTTCTTTCCATTTTCTGAGTTTTGTCATTTTATATTATGTAATGCTTTTGAAATATCTATAATAAAAAAAAATAAAAAAGAAAGAAAGAAAGAAAGAAGAAAAAGAAAAAAGAGAAAATAAATGTATAAGACATGATTATAGCCACGGGGTATGTCTGCTTTGGATAACATGTAGGAGGAGATATATATCCAGTAAACTACAAGTCCATTGTGTATTTGTTATGCCCGTCAAAAACAAACAAACTAACAAAAACATAAAAAACAACAAAACAACAACAACAAAACAAACCTTATCATAATCCCCATCTCTTGCCTCCAACACTGCACTGTCTTAATTAAACATTAGCACCGCGATTTTAATTTTAATGGAAGATTCTCTCTCTCTCTCTCTCTCTCTCTCTCTCTCTCTCTCTCTCTCTCTCTCTCTCTCTCTCCATTGTGTATTTGTTATTTTTCGAACATTTTTTTTCTTCTTTCCATTTTCTGAGTTTTGTCATTTCATATTATGTAATGCTTTTGAAATATCTATAATAAAAAAAATAAAAAAGAAAGAAAGAAAGAAAGAAGAAAAAGAAAAAAAAAAAGAGAAAATAAATGTATAAGACATGATTATAGCCACGGGGTATGTCTGCTTTGGATAACATGTAGGAGGAGATATATATCCAGTAAACTACAAGTCCATTGTGTATTTGTTATACCCGTCGAAAACAAACTAACAAAAACATAAAAAACAACAAAACAACAACAACAAAACAAACCTTATCATAATCCCCATCTCTTGCCTCCAACACTGCGCTGTCTTAATTAAACATTAGCACCGCGATTTTAATTTTAATGGAAAATTCTCTCTCTCTCTCTCTCTCTGTGTGTGTGTGTGTGTGTGTGTGTGTGTGTGTGTGTGTGTGTGTGTGTGTGCATGTGAGTGTGCGTGTGCACGTGAGCCACAATGCATGGTCAGTCACACAGTGATATCTCTTCGGCCGTGTGGAACGTGGCGTCGGTCCAGTTTCCTCCAAAAGAAATTGAACAGCGGCAGTGTCACTAAATCTGGAGTTCTTATTAAGTATTGTATTGTATTATATTGTATTGTATTGTATTGTATTGCATTGTATTGCTCTTTTTGTCACAACATATTTCTCTGTGTGAAATTCGGGCTGCTCTCCACAGGGAGAGCGCGTCGCTATACACTACTGCGCCACCTTTTTTTTTTTTTTTTTTTTTTTTTTTCTCCTGCGTGCAGTTTTATTTGTTTTTCCTATCGAAGTGGATTTATATACAAAATTTTTTTGCCAGGAGCAACCCTTTTGTTGCCGTGGGTTCTTTTACGTGCATGTTGCACACGGGACCTCAGTTTATCGTCTCATTCGAAGCAGGAATGAAACATAGATTTACAGTATTCTGGTGGATGCATTTATTTCTTCTTCTTCTTCTGTCTACCACCCCCTCCCCCACTCTCTCTCTTTCTAACGAAGAAAGCAAAGGAGACTGCCTGCCTGTCTGCCTGTCTGTTTAGATATCTATTTCTTCTCTCTCTCTCTCTCTCTCTCTCTCTCTCTCTCTCTCTCTTGTACCGTTAAACCCACTGTCCTGTGTCTTGTGCGAAAATTGCCTGCTGTAAACAATGAGAGAATGATTGAAGGGCTGTTTTTGTGCGTGAAGTTTTGTTTATTTCCCAGGATCAGCCCAGCGCTACTGCCAATTGCCAAGGATGCTGGGGGACTGAAGGAGGCGTCTTGATTTGATTTAACCCTTTCGCCGCCAAGCTCGCATTTATGAACAAGCGTGGTAGAGGACCCATGTGACTGAAGGGTGACCATTCATTGGTCTGTTATCCATGAACCTACTGCTCTTAATGCTCGGTGGTAGGATAGGCCATATTTTCTATACATCGCACGGGGAATCACCAGCTGTTCTTCGCCACTGTCTTTTCTGTGTTTATACCGCAAGGGAATTTTTTTTTTACTCTAAGTTGACTGGCGGTGAAAGGGTTAATGTTAACATTTAACCCCCTGACTGCTGCTAACGTGCATGCTCGTCTGTTTTTCTTGCTGTTATCTGACTGAAATACGACAAAGCTTACAG
Organism: Babylonia areolata; assembly: GCA_011634625.1. Taxonomy (NCBI): domain Eukaryota; kingdom Metazoa; phylum Mollusca; class Gastropoda; order Neogastropoda; family Buccinidae; genus Babylonia; species Babylonia areolata. Next base: position 2,404 of record JAAQRG010045209.1, read on the forward strand.
GTCAGGTAGTAAGTCACCACACTATATGTGGACTTTTTCTTGGGATTATTTTTGATCAGCAGAATGAATTGCACCTTCATTTTTCATAAAATTTAGTGGCTATCTTTCGAAGTCATGTCACACTGATCTTATTTCGCGAGACTTCAGCAGACAACGGGTTCAGGTATTTGGGATGGGGTGTGCGATTGAATTTGCACGCTAGTTGCTATGACATAACATATTTCAAAACTATCAAATTGCACACAATCTTTAGTAACTGAACTCCTTGCAACTAGTTTGGGGTTTTAACTAAACGTGACAGGCCTACAGACTGCTATTCAAATCTACATGCTCACAGGACAGCAGAAACTAGGCGATAAATATCCGTTGCATGCTCCATTCTTGTGACGACGAAGATGAGTTGATAACTCAAAGTGTCCTGGAGATCTTAAAGGATACACTGACTGCCCATCCAACCATCCATCTAAACATGTGTGTATGCCACTGTACGTAATGTAAAAATGTATATTCATAAGTACTTTTTATAACAACGAAAGCGCACGATTAATTCCGCGATAAAAGCAAAACAAAATCACAACCAGTTTCGTCTTAATGTGCTGATGGAACTATGAAAAGAAAGCATAAAAAAAAAAAAAAAAAAAATAATGGGTTTACATAAAGCATCTAATTTACGATCGACGTTGACGTCATATTTCCCAGACTTTGATGGTGTGTCTTTTTGTCTTCTCATGCATTTTCCTTTCATGATTTGAGTTGTCTACTGCACCCCATTAATCGGGCAATGGCTTAAGAAAAATGAATCTTCCGTACTTCTTTCTCTGTCTCTTTCTCTGTCTCTTTCTCTGTGTCTCTGTGTGTGTCTCTCTGTCTCTGTCTTTGTCTCTCTCTCTCTCAAAAGGCACACGCACGCACACACACATACACACACACACACACACACACACATTCTCTCTCTCTCTCTCCCTTCCTCCCTCTATCTATCTATCTATCTATCTATCACACACACACACACACACACACACACACACACACAGACACACACACACATACTCTATCGTCTAATATCACCAATAGTGAAAAGACGCTAAACTAAAGAACGAACACTCTCTCTCTCTCTCTCTCTCTCTCTCTCTCTCTCTCTCTGTATCTCAGTGATCGTGTGTAACCACCACCACGACAAACCGGACTGGTAACTCCACGAATTAGAGTTCACATTGAAAACCCATGGACGTCGCTTCTCAAGTTCAGTCCAACAAAAACTGTCCCAAGGTTACATATCTAGAACAGTTCTCTTCTTTTCAGCTCCTCCACTTTGTTGACCTGCTCCAACGCTGTCACCTGTAAAAAGCTGAGGTTGTCGTCAGAAGGGTGAGGGGTGGAAGAAACATGGGCAGCAACTGAATACTTGGTGCCTTTCCTCAGATTGCAGTCGCTTTTGTGGTTTGCCCATCTTTTCTTAAGATCGTAAGAGCATCCGACATATTGTGCCTCCGGGTGAAGTCTACAGGTCAATAGATAGACCAAGTTTGGCGTGGTGCAGGAGAGGTGTTTATATATATATATATATATATATATATATATATATATTTGTATTTGTATTTATACTTTCATTTTATCACAACAGATTTTTCTGTGTGAAATCCAGGCTGCTCTCCCCAGGGAGAACACGTCGCTACACTACAGTGCCACCCATTTTTTGATGTTTTTTCCTGCGTGCAGTTTTATTGGTTTTTCCTACAAAGTGGATTTTTCTACAGAATCCTTTTGTTGCCGTGGGTTCTTTTACGTGCGCTAAGTGCATGCTGCACACGAGACCTCGGTTTATCGTCTCATCCGAATGACTAGCGTCCAGACCACCACTCAAGGTATAATGGAGAGGGAGAAAATATCGGCGGATGAGCCGTGATTCGAACCAGCGCACTCAGATTATCTCGCTTTCTAGGCGGACGCGTTACCTCTAGGCCATCACTCCACACACACACACACACACACACACACACACACACACACACATTATATATATATATATATATATATATATATATATATATATATATATATATATATATATAAAACTATCATGAACTATCACTGGACATGTTTCTAGCTATACGAAACGAAACTCTCAATCGGAAAAAAAAAAGTTTTGACCAACTGCAGAATCTTCGATCAATAGAGCTTATGACCTTCCTTCATTGTTAAAGCAGCCAAAGAACCAGAGGAGCACGCCACTCTCTCCCTCCCCCCCACTCCCACCCCCCTCCCACCCCCCTCCTCCGCACCCCCCCCCCCAACCCCGCCTCTCACTCCCCTCTCTAACCACCGCTGCCTTCTCCCTCAGCCATCCATACTTCGAACTCTAAAGCACTAGCATGGTGGATGCGGGAGGGGGGTCGGGAGGGGGGGGAGGCGGGAAGGGGCAAGGGAGGGATGTGGGGGGTGGGGGTGGGGGGAGTACGGGAAACAACTAATGGAGTTTTTCTCCTCCCAATCAGAACCACTCAGGCGTCGCTGTGCCGGGGAGGGGGAGGGGGGGAGGGGCGTAGGGGAGCGGGAAAAAAAAAAAAAAAAAAAAGGAACGGGAGGGGACATCACCAAGTATCTAAGCGCCGCCGGTGTGATGCCCCCAGAATGACTCCCTCACCAAGTAAACTCCATAACTCCATGGGGTCGTTCTGGGGGATGGCCTGAACATCAGGACTTCTGTTAGGAGTTAGCTGGGTCCCTTGGTCTTCTTCGGTGATTCCACGCGCTTAAAATATTTCATCAAGTCAATTAGAAAGCAGAAAATGATATATTACTATTTAAAAACAACAACACAAAACAACAACAAAACAAACAAACAAACAAACAAACAACAACAAGAACAACAACAAACAAATGATGGACACAATTTCGTGAAGCCCCAACACACTCCAGCCTTAGTCTCCGAAAACGGTGCTTGGAAAGTCATTCCCAGGCACTACACCGGTCTTCGCTTCGCTCAAAGGAGGGAGCCAGGCTGGTTCCGCGCCCTTAGTACATCAACCATACACTCTCCTCCGGCCTTTCTGAAGCGTTACAGATACACGCATGTCAGACGGAGCGGCGGCCTCGCAGTGACGCTCCTGACTAGGAAGCGAGTGACTTTGTAAAGGTTCGATTCCATTTACGGATCTGGATTTTTGTTGTTTTTTTCTTCTTTTTTTTTTCATTTTTTCAACCGAACCTTAAATGGTGGTCTGGCTGCTCGTCATGAGAAGATAGATCGTGGTCACGTGTGTGTCGGGCGTTTAGCACACACGTAAAAGAACCAACGACGAGAAAAGGGTTGTCCCTGGTAAAATTCTGAGAGAGGAATCATAAATCAACTTTGATGTGAAAAAAAAAGAATGCATCTGAAGACAGATTTTAAAAAAAAAGAAAAAAAAGAAAAGAAAAGAAAAACCAATCATTGGTGGCGTTACAATGCGGTACCTGAATACCACACAAAGAAGCCTGCTGTGACAAAGATCAAAACAATACATTACTTCCTACCAGAGCACAAGAGGCATTGAATATATTGCAGAAAAATATACTGTATTGCGTCTTGTACTGTATGATATTGTATTGTATTACTTTTTGTCACGACCTGATTTGTGTGTATAAAATTTGGGCTGCTTTCTATACGGGAAGACCGTCGCCACAGTGCAAACCACTCGTTTTCTTGAAATGCTAGAGTATTTATTTTCCTATCAATGTGAATTTTTCTACATGAATTGTAGAAGGGGACATCCCTTTTGTTGCCGTGGGTTCTTTTACATGCGATAAGTGCATGCTGCACAAGGGACCTCGGCTTATGATATGCTATGCTATGATATATGTTATGATATGCTATGGTATGATGTGGTATGATATGCTATGCTATGCTATGATATATGGTGTGCTATGCAATGCCATAATATGGTATGATATATGATATGGTATATGATATGGTATAATATGATATGGATACTTATATAGCGCCTATCCTCGGTTAGAGACCAAGCTCTAAGCGCTTTACAAACACGGAAGCACTTGCACAACGGGGTGCCTATCTGGGTAGAGCCAACTGATGGCTGCCACTGGGCGATCCTCATATGTTTTTTGTGTCATTCAATCAGGTTTCAGTCCTTCACACATACATATTCATACAGACCTGTAACAATTTACGTGTATGACCGTTTTGCTTATTTACCCCGCCTTGTAAGCAGTCATACTCAGTTTTCGGGGGTGTGCATGCTGAATATGTTTTTGTATACATATCCACCAAACGCTCGCATAGATAACAGGGTCTTTAAAGCGCGTATTTGATCTTCTGCTTGCGTATACACACGAAAAAAGTTCAGGCACTAACAGGTCTGCTCACATGTTGACCTGGGAGATCGGAAAATAAGTACTTCCACCCTTTATCCACTAGGCGCCGTTTCCGAGATTCGAACCCAGGACCCTCATATTGAAATTCCAACGCTTTGATAAACCATTCGACTGCTGCGCCCGTCTTGGGAAATTGATAAGCCTCCCTGACCACCACTCGAAAGGGAAAAAATACTGATAAGTGTGAAAATCGATGCCGGACCATCACATTCTCTCGATTTTCTTGGCGAACGCTTTGCGTCTAGGCCATCACTCCTTATTCTAAACAAGTCCTGTGTGTGGGTTGGCTACCAGCGACGAGGAAATAACCTTAATGTACTTGTTTACGTCTGCATTGTTTGAACTAACAGCTCAGACATATTAGACAGAATCATTCATCTTCCTCCACATTCAAGGACAACAAATTAGCCTTGAGCTTTAGTCTTTTTTCTGTCTGTCTCTGTCTCTGTCTCAGTCTCGCTCTCTGCTTCGCTCTATCTATCTATCTATCTATCTATCTATCTATCTATCTATCTATCTATCTATCTGTCTGTCTGTCTGTCTGTCTGTCTGTCTGTCTGTCTGTCTGTCTGTCTGTCTGTCTATCTATCTATCTATCTTATACATCTTTTATTTCCAGCTTGCTTTTTCTTTCTCGAACTATCACACACACGTGTGCTTAGGAAGAAGTAGTTTGTGCTGTTGACCGTGCAGTATTTATCACAATCTGATGACAACAAAAAACGTTCAATGCCTGAGTCACAAAACAATTAAAGTACAGGAACAGCGAAATGAATGGGTACAGGCAAAAAAGATCAGTATGGTGAGGGAGAGTGTGGGGGGGAGTGATTTATTTTCTCCTTCCCCCCTCTGCCAACACAAACAATTATTAATAAACACACACGTTTCTGGTTCGATATCGTAAAACGCACCTCTAAATTCATGAATAATGATGGGTGTGCAAGAGGGAGAAAGGGAGAGAGAGAGAGAGAGAGAGAGAGAGAGAGAGAGAGAGAGAGAGTGTGTGTGTGTGTTTGTGTGTGTTTGTTTGTGTGTGTGTGTGTGGGGGGGGGGGGGATGTGGGAGGGACAAGAGGTTTGATTGCTTCATACAATTACTCTCTGACCATGTCCTAACCTGTTGATGAGGGTGATTGTGATGCTGCTGTAGAAGTCTATTCAGGTTAAGGACCATCCCTACTGGACAAAGCTGAGCTCTAATTCATCCCAACGTCAACCAGGCCAGAGAGATAAAGACACCTGCAGTGCTGGTCAGGAACAGTGAGTAACATTCCTGATGACGCATTTATGATAAACTACAAATCATTTGTAAAACAACAACAACAACAACTCAACAACAATATATATATATATATATATATATATATATATACCCAAGAAAAACAAAACCAAAATCAAGCAAGCAAACAAACAAACAGAAAACAAAACAAAAATAAAAACAAACTAATATCAACGCAACATCTTCGTCACATAGCTGTCTATTAAGAATCTTTACATGTTCCACTATTCTTCTCAACGAAGAACGGCCCTGCCAAGAATCGTTGCGATGTCCTTTGTGTGTCTCATAAGAAAATAGATTTGTGCCTTTCGTGTGGCTCGAACAGCGTCTGCGATGTTGGAGGAATCCAATCCTGGAACAGCGAATTCTCTGTGTCGAAAGGCACCGAGGGGCGGCTGAAACTTCAATCAAATTTCAACGTCCTTCTCTCATTCTTGAAATCTCCCAGGAAAACCAGAGCAGCACATTTTCTTCCTCCCTCTTAATCCCCTTTCTAACCGCCACTGCTCTCTCTCCTCAGCCCCCTCCCACTAACCCCTGCTCCTCACCCACACCCCATATTCTGAGTCGCTGACAGGGGGGAATACGGAAATCAGCTAATGCAGTTTTTCTCCTCCCAATCAGAACGACTCAGGCGTCACTGTGGGGCAAAAAGGGGGGGGGAGGGGGTGTAGAGAAAATGTCATAAATTTGCAAGCTTCCTTCTCAGCTGCATTGGTTCGCGGTGGGAGAAACTCTCGTCTTCATATGTACGTGGACTGATTTTGCGCTCTTTATTATATCAACCACACTTTCTCCTTTGGCCTTTCTGCAGTGTTACGAATGTTTGCATGCAGATATTTTCGTTGGAGAGCGGGAAAGGCGTACAGAATATGTGCTTCCGATACTATGCTGGTTGGCCGTAAAAAGTAAGGTGACCTTTAACCTTCAGTCTATGCCTACAACAAATGTAATGTAGGAATACGACAAATTTGTGTTATAGATAAAAAAGAAAGAAAAAAAAAAGCCGATGCTACAGGCCACTTCGATCATTAATTTCAGTGTGTTTCAAGGGTCCTAAAAACTTCTATAAGTAAGTTGCATCGTCAAACTTTCCGTAGAAAAAAAAAAGTTTCGACCAATATCGGTATCTTCAATCAAGTTCAAGGCCTTCCTTCATTGTTGAAGCTTAAAAGAAACAAGAGTTCCCCCCCCCTCCCCGCCCCCCGCCCCCGCCCCCTCCGCCCCCCCCCCCCTTTTTTTTTTAAAACCCATTTCCTTGTCACTCCCTTCTCGAACCACAACTGTCTTCCCTCCAGACTCTGCTCTGAACACAAAGGGAGGGGGGACGGGAAACAATAAAATAACGCGGTTTTTCTAATCCATGTCGGAATCACTCAGATATTACTAGCTGCAAAAAGGAGAAAGGGATGGAAAGACAAAATGACATAGAATATCTTAACATCAATCTAACAGCTTGGGTTTCACAGAAGTATGCAGACTGATTTGCGTCCTCATTGCGTCAGCCTTATACTTTCCTTTAGCCTTTCTATAGTTTTACGTATGTGTGTGCGTATGTCCTGCTTCTTGTAACAGCCTGTGACAGTAAGGACTGGGGTGGGGTGGGGTTGGGGAGCCATGAGGGGGGGTGGGGGTGGCTATGAAGAGTGGGGAACTCGTATATGGAGTTTTGACTTTCAGTGAATTGGTGTTTAGAGGTCAAGAAAATATTTTCTGAACCGTACATATGTGATGACAGATGGAAACGGAGTCAGGTTTCATTAGATTAACGGTATTTCGTCACGTGTAAGGAACACTATCTATCTATCTATGCGTGCGGGCGTGCGTGCGTGTGCACGCGCGCGCGTATGTGTGTGTGTGTGTGTGTGTGTGTGTGTGTGTGTGTGTGTGTGTGTGTGTGCGTGTGTGTGTGTGTGTGTGTGTGTGTGTGTGTGTGTGTGTGTGTGTGTGTATGTGTGTGAGTGTGTGTGCGTGTTTGTGTGCGTGAATGTGTGTGTAACATTGTCTGTCAGCTTGGCTCTGTTGGATTGCCTCCCTGCATCTGTCATCCTCTCTCAATGTCTCTCCTTCCCTGTCGCTTCTCTGTCTGTTCATCTGCCTCTTCCATTTCAAAAAGCTCTGTGTTCACATGAGCTTGGCAAGATAATAATTGTGTGGGTTTTACTGCCCAAGTGGTTTTCCGCGCGCGCGCGCGCGCGTGTGTGTGTGTGTGTGTGTGTGTGTGTGAATCCTGCAGTGTTTGGAGAGCAAGATGTTCCATGTGTAGCCCTCCATAAATCCATTTGTAGAGTGAGATTGAAAAAAACAACAAAAAACCAAAAAAACAACAACCAAAAACAAAACAAAACAAAAAACAACAAAAAAAAAAACAAAACAAAAAAAAAAAAAAAAAAAAAAACAGTAAAAAGAGGATCGTGGAGGGAGACTCTGTCAGGCGATTACATACACTTGTGTGGTCAATGACACAATAATAATGATTATTATTATCATGTTCCCTTGAAATTAAAGTTCTGATCTTGCTCCAGTTGGTGTAATGTTCGTAACTCCCAGAGTGGACAAACATGACATGTCCAAAAGCGTTCTGAAATGCTAAGAATCACTGCATAACCACAAAAATGTTTAAATACTATATATATATAAAAAAAAAAAAAAAAAAAAATCAACAACCACAAAACACGCATTTTATTGTGATTCAACCCACCAGGTCCCTCCTACGATGCACATCTATCTCTCGCACAAGAATACCCATTCATGATTTATATGCGTGTCTCCTGCTAGCTAAGTTCATAGGCAGCGACAAAAAGGCGAAGGCTTTGCGTAGGATA
>JAAQRG010045211.1:0-10885 GCA_011634625.1 Babylonia areolata
CCCGCCATTTAGGCAGCCATAATCCGTTTTCACGGGGAGGTGTCAGACACTCACAGACACACAGGCAGACAGACAGATAAGAAACTGTCAGACACTCACAGACAGAAAGACGTACAGCCCTAAACAGACACTCACAGACAGAAAGACGTACAGCCCTAAACAGACACTCACAGACAGAAAGATGCACAGCCCTAAACAGACACTCACAGACAGAAAGACGTACAGCCCTAAACAGACACTCACAGACAGAAAGACGTACAGCCCTAAACAGACACTCACAGACAGAAAGACGTACAGCCCTAAACAGACACTCACAGACAGAAAGACGCACAGCCCTAAACAGACACTCACAGACACAGACGCTTGGGGACTAGACACTGTTCACCGACAGAAAGACAGTCACAGACACAGACACTGACAAACCACTCACAGACACACACAGACTGACAGTGACACTGTCAAACACTCACACATACAAACACTCACAGTCACACTCACTGGCAGACACTCACAGGCACACAGACACTGACAAACACTCACAGTCACACTCACACACAGACAGACAGACAGACATATAGCAACTGTCAGACAGTTTGGGCATGGCCACGGTCTCCAGCTCCATTTCAGACAGACACTCACAGACACACAGACACAGACAAACCACTCACACACACACACAGACACACACACACTGACAAACACTCACACATACAAACGCTCACAGTCACCCACTCACAGACACAGACATACACTCACAGACACAGACACAGACAGACATACACTCAGACACAGACGGACACTCACAGACACAGACAGACACTCACAGACAGACAGACAGACAGACACCTACCGTCAGACAGTTTGTGCATAGCCATGGTCTCCAGCTCCATCTCTGGGTACAGGGCGTCACGGGCATACAGCAACATCTCTTCTCCAGGTTGTATGTCCCGCACCGCCTTGTAAAACACCTGCACACACACACACACACACACACACACACACACACACACACACACACACACACACACACACACACATACCACACCACGTTACACCTCCCTGTATCTATCTAATTCAATCCAATCCAATCCAAAATACTTCATTAATAATCATGGAAAGATTCTTCTTCTTCTGCGTTCGTGGGCTGCAACTCCCACGTTCGCTCGCATGTACACGAGTGGGCTTTTACGTGCATGACCGTTTTTACCCCGCCATGTAGGCAGTCATACTCCGCTTTCGGGGGTATGCATGCTGGGTATGTTCTTGCTTCCATAACCCACCGAACGCTGACATGGATTACAGGATCTTTAACGTGCGTATTTGATCTTCTGCATGCGTTTACACACGAAGGGGGTTCAGGCACTAGCAGGTCTGCACATATGTTGACCTGGGAGATCGTAAAATTCTCCACCCTTTACCCACCAGGCGCCGTCACCATGATTCGAACCCAGGTAGGTCCCTCAGATTGAAAGTCCAACGCTTCAACCACTCGGCTATTGTGCCCGTCCATGGAAAGATTCATTTATTCAGTCACAGAGGAGGAGGAAGAGGAGGACCAGGAGCAGAGGAAACCGAAGCAGCAGCAGCAGCAACAGCAAAACGACAAAACAAACTCCTCCTCTTCTTCGTTCGTGGGCTGCAAGTCCCACGTTCACTCGTATATACACGAGTGGGGTTGTTTTACAGTGTATGACCGTTTTTATCCCGCCATGTAGGCAGCCATACTCTCCGTTTTCGGGGGTGTGCATGCTGGGTATGTTCTTGTTTTCATAACCTACCGAGTGCTGACATGGGTTGCAAAATCTTTAACGTGAGGATTTTGATCTTTTGCTTCAGGCACAAACAGGTCTCACATATAATAATGTTGACCTGGGAGATCGGAAAAAAAAATCTACACCCTTTACCCACCAGGCGCCGTTACCGAGATTCGAACCCGGGACCATCAGATTGAAAGTCCAACGCGTTAACCACTCGGCTACTGTACCAGTCAAAACAAACAAAAAACAAACAAAAACAAACAAAATCCCAAAACCAGCGATGCCACACACACACACACACACACACACACACACACACACACACACACACACAAACCCTCCACCACAGCTCAATGAACACAGAGGGGGAAGGCGACTCAATGGCACTGACAGAGCGGAAACGACTCATCATTTATAGTAAACCGCCGGCAGAAAATGGATAGCATCATGGCCCAACTCTTCCTCCTCTTCCAAACACAGACAATGGTATTTCTGTGTAAAGGGGGAGGGGGTGGCGAGCGAGAGTGGGGGTGGGAAGAGCCTGGGGGTTCTCGTTATATGAGGAGGGGAGGGAGGTAGGGGGGAGGGGGGATTTTTTTCGGCCATCAGCCAAGGATGATTTATTCTAGTCTCTTCCTCACGAACTGCGACTGCAGCCAATTGATTGACAGTTTTAACCAGTCTAGAGCACGGTTGTAAGCTTTGCCTGTTGCTTGTCGTGCTGTTTGGCCCACCTGTCATACAGCTGTTTTGATGATGTTTCTGTGGAATAAAATTCGTTCAGAACAGGACAGGTATAAGGTCCGATTCGCCTATTCCCGTTTCACCTACTCTTTGATCATGCTCATGCCGCCACCTTCAATGGTCTTTAGAGTGTATGGCTGTCCTGTTTCGCCTTGCCTTCATTCCCGTTTGACCCATTCAGGCCTCTCTCTCTCTCTCTCTCTCTCTCTCACTGTGGTTGCAACCCAGTATTAACCGAAGGCCACTGTCCCCAGTTGCAGGTACCAGCAAATCCCCCTTCTCTCCCTTTGTTCATCTGTCTGTCTGTCTCTCACTGGGGTTGCAATCCGGCATTAATCGAAGGCCACTGTCCCCTGTTGCAGGTACCAACAAATCCTCCCCCCACCTCTCTCTCTCTCTCTCTTTCACTTCACGCCATGACTCAAGCGATACACTGTCGCAGGATACCAAGTCTGCTACGACCAGGACTTGCTGGAAGCCAGGACTGGGGTTGTTGGGTGGGTGGGTGGGAGTCGGAGGGGGATTGGGGGGGGGGAAGGGGGAGGGGAGGGGTGGGGAGGAGGGTTTGAGGACTATCACAACACAATGCACACAGACACAGGCAGACAATAGGTCCTCCAGGTTCCTGTGGACACAAGACTCTTCGTTACAAGGACGCCGCCGCCACCGCGTCGATCGAACAGAAGCCTAGCAGTAAAGTGGCGTGCGGGGACACGGTACTGATGAAGCGATTGATGATACCCTGGATACCTGTTCCACGCTCCTTCCCTTGGGGGACGAGGTGGGTGAGGAGGACAGGGGCTGGGGCTGGGTGTGTGTGGGGGGGGGAGGTGGGGGGCCGGGGATGGGGGAGGGCTGGATCTGAAAAGGATCTGGTCTCCGCAGATCTCCCCTTAACCTTCACACACACACACACACACACGCACACACGCACACACACTAAACGGGGCCAATGATGTTACAAAACCCACAGTAGTCGGGTTCGGGTACAATGGCTAGAGAGAGGGAGAGTGGGAGAGGGAGACAGTGATAGGGGAACGTGGGGGTGGGGAGGGGTCGAGGGGGGGTGGGGTGAAGGGTGGAGAGGGCAGGGGAGAGAAGGGGGAGGGGAGGGGGGGGAAGCATGGACAGAACATGGGGCTGGTGGCATCGTTTCAGTTCTCGAGGGAACAGTGTATAAAGCCGACTTTTTTTTTTCTTTCTTCTTCTTTTGGCTATCGATAGGCTGGGGGTCAGGGGCATGTGTGTGTGTGTGTGTGTGTGTGTGTGTGTGTGTGTGTGTGTGTGTGTGTGTGTGTGTGTGTGTCTGTGTGTGTCTGTGTCTGTGTCTGTGTGTCTGTGTGTGTCTGTGTGTGCGTTTGAGGCATTGTGAAAAGCTCACTGGAGACACACAGCTCTCGCGGAATAATTTTTTTCTCCACTGGCGACTGGCCTGAAACTAAGTAAAAACCTGATGAAAGGGAGAGAGAGAGAGGAGAGGGAGAGGAGAAGAGGGAAGGGAGGTGGAGAGAGAGAGAGAGCGGAGAGAGAGAGAGGCGAGAGATAGGGAGAGGAAGGGAGAGAGAGGGGGGGAGAGAGAGGGGGGAGAGAGAGGAGAGAGATAGGGAGAGGAAGGAAGAGAGGGAGAGAGAGGGAGAGGAAGGGAGAGAGAGAGGGAAATAGAGAGGAGAGAGAGACAGGAAAGGAAGGGAGAGAGAGAGGAAAGAGAAATAAGGAGAGGAAGGGAGAGAGAGAGAGAGAGAGAGGAGAGAGACAGGGATAGAAATGGAGAGAGAGGGAGAGAGAGAGAGGACAGAGGGAAAGGGGAGAGAGAGAGGGGGAGAGATAGCTGGGAGAGAGAGAGTGAGGGAGAGACAGGGAAAGAAAGATAGCGAGAGAGACAGGGACAGACAGACAGACAGACAGACAAAGAAAGATAAAGACACACAAAGAGACAGTTAACGGGAGATCCAGAATGGGTGTGTGTGCGTGTGTGTGGGGGTGGTGGTGGTGGGGGTGGGGGGGATGTGGAGGTGCATACTTGTCATGGAAATAAATCAGAGACGACGTCCCTTATCTGGACAGACCTGAGTCACTAGCACTGCTACTACCACTACACTTCGCTTCTCGCGCTACAGGACAGAGACAGAGACAGAGACAGAGAAAAGGACGGGACACAGAGACAGAGAAAGACAAAGATTGAGACATGGACAGGGACAGGGACAGAGACAGGGACAGACACGGGGACAAAGACAGGAACAGACACAGAGACCAGAGACAGAGACAGGGACAGGGACAAAGACAGGGACTGTAAAAATCATCAAACGTTTTCCTGGATTCCTCGTTACGACTGTTTTTTTTTTTTTTTTTTTTTTTTTTTTTTAAGGCTATGCCAAGTTTATCAATAAACACAACCCGTCAACATTTTGCCGAATACTTTTATTTCTTATTTTACTTCTTTGGTTTAATGACTCTTCCTAGCCGTTCGAATTTCAAAGCTATATTTTATATTATAGGATGATTTGTTTCTTCCCTGTTCTTGTAACCAACTCAACAGTCTCACGATCCATCAACCCCCTCCCCCACCCACCCCCTAAAAAAAAAAGAGAGAGAAAAGTTTTACATGAGTTCAAGAAGCCCTATTACGTTCAGTTCTTTTCCGCCACAGCAGTCAAAGTCCTATGGTATTAGTAAACTATCTTTTTATTCAAAAATCTGTTGCTTCGTTCAATAGGTATATGGCATGCACACAGTTTTATGTCAACCAGCGTTCGCGTAAGTCACTTGTCATTGCATACATAAATATAATATATCAGAGTGCACTCCATGCCTACGATTTATGGTTTATGATAAAAAATAACGTAATATGTTTCTCCAGCACCCCGACAACTTTGAGGTGAGCACACATGGTGTTCGTGTTTTTGTTCTTGTTGTTTATTTCTCTCTCTCTCTCTCTGTCTCTCTCTCTCCGTCTCTCTCTCTCTCTCCCTGTCTCTCTGTGTCTGTCTCCCTCCCCCTTTTCTCCCATTGGTCAAAACTTGTTTTCGATCGGTTGCATGCGTGATGATCCATCGTTCACCATGTGACTGCTATCACAACAAAAATGGCATGCAAGTACCTCGTTTGTTCTTAGATATTACTTCATGTTGTGTGTGTGTGTGTGTGTGTGTGTGTGTGTGTGTGTGTGTGTGTGTGTTTGCAACAGATGACGTTGTTTTTTTTTTCCCCCTCTTGTAGCAAAACTTAATGGTTTTCGTGTGATTTACCCACAAACCACACCGTTGTCTTTTACGCGCGGTCTGACGTTTATGTGAATCATGTGTACATTTAAACACTGTAAACGGCGCCATTTGTCATTCTCCGTATCGTTCACTCGCAGCTCTCTCTCTCTCTCTCTCTCTCTCTCTCTCTCTCTCTCACGAGCTTTCCAGATAAAACAAAAACAACAGCTACTACTACTACTACTACTACAAAACATTGTTGTGATTTATGAAACACATTTTTTTTTATTTTATTATTATTTTTTTTTACCGAAAACACACATCCCCCTCTCCCTCCTTCAAAAAGAACCCCCTCGCACCCTCACCCACCCACCACCAACGAAAAAAAAAAAATATATATGACAGGAAAAACAGTAGAGGAAAGATTAATAAAAAAAAAAAAGAAAAAGAAAGAAAAAAAAAGACACGGTTAAAGCACTGGGCTTTAACGTTGGCCGCCAGAACGACTTTCTGGTGGTGGTTGAGGAAAAGAACACCCTGTGTTACATTAAAATCGGAGACTTGTCCATAAAAGTATAGCTGTATAGGCTGCAGGCGAAAAGATGTTCGTACAACAGCTGTCCTGACTGTATTATTGGAGAGGGGACAGCGGGGGTTTAAGGGGGGGGGGGGGGGTGTGGGGGGTCAGGCAGTTGGGAGAGGGAGGTGTGTGTGCGTGTGTGTGTGTGTGTGTGTGTGTAACGTATGTGTGCGTGCGTGCGTGTGTGTGTGTGTGTGTGTTTGTGCGTGCGCGTGTGAGTGTGTGTGTGTGTGTGCACGCGCGCGCGCGTGGGAATGAAAAGCTGCGCCCGCGCCGATCAAAGATTAAACAAAATGACAAGAGCTGCATTTATTGATACGTAAAGATGACTGATAGGAAACGCCGTTGCCGATAATCGAAGATAAAAGTTATGTTAATAAAATCATCCAGGAGTTCTTGAAACTGATGTAAAAAACGAACAAGCAAACCTTTGAGCTATAATATTCTCCGATCGCTGATGGGAAACAATGTCATTAATAATCACAGATAAAAATGATGCTAAAAAAAAAATAACCAAAATGGTTTTACGCCTCAGGTAAAAAATTAAAAAAAAAAAGTACACACACACACACACACACACACACACACACACACATAGAGACACACACACATATATATATATTTTTCTATCATTTTTTCAGCCATAGATTATTAAATCACATAGATTGTTGTTGGGTGTTATCATCTCTGACAGTTGCTTTTTGCTCATGTGGGACTAGCTGTCATTCCAAAAGAAGAAGAAGGAAAAAAAGAAAAGAAAAAAGAAAAAGAAAAATATTTAAAAAAAAAAGAAAAAGAAAAAAAAGAAAAAGCTTTTTATTGAGTCGTATTTTATTCCCAATCTCTCTGTATAGCTTTTCATGGCTACACTACATGGCACAGCTTGCTTTGCTCATGTCGCAGATTCACCGCGCATCTTGTCTTCTCTCTCTGTGTGTCTCTCTGTCTCTGTCTCTCTCTCTTTCTGTATATATATATATATATATATATATATATATATATATATATATATTATCCTCCCCTAATTCCTTGTTACCTACCCACCACCCATGATCCCCTTACAATCAGAAAAGAATAGATAACCAAAGACGGCGAGAGGGGACGGAGGCGGAGGGGGTATGGAGAGAGGGAGGGATGGAGACGAGGAAAAACAAACAAACAAAAAACAATACCCCAAACAAGCATGAATTGTGTGTGTGTACGTGTGTGTGTGTGAGAGAGAGAGAGGGGGGGGGGAGAAAGAGAGAGACACACAGAGAGAGAAAGACAGAGAGAGAGAGGGAGAGAGAGAAAGAGAGAGAGAGAGAGAGGAGAGACAAGACAAGACAAGACAGAGAGAAGGAGAGAGAGAGAGAGAGAGAAAGAGAGAGAAAGAGAGAGGGAGAGGGAGAGAGCGAGAGAAAGAGAGAGAGAGAGAGAGGGAGAGGGAGAGAGAAGAGAGAGAAAGAGATAGAGAAAGAAAGAGAGAGAGAGAGAAAAAAGAGAGCGAGAGAGAGAGAGAGAGAGAGAGAGAGAGAGAGAGAGAGAGAGAGAGCGACAGCTGTGGTTTTATGGCCTATCTATTCTGATGCGTCTCTCTTTATCATCTCGCCGTGTACTGTTCTTCGTTACACAGGATGAACTTGGCTGCGCATTTTGGAAGAAGAAGAAAAAGAAGAAGAATTGTACAACAACTACTGCTACTACTTCTACTATTACTACTACTGCTACTAAGAACAGAGGCAATTTAGAAAGACCAGAGAGAAGGAACGAAGGGGGCGAGGGGGAAGTGGGAGGGGGTGGGGGGTGGGGGGGTGGGGGAGAAATTGAGGAAGCCAGCATATTGATATATCGATCTGGACACAACACAAGTTGTCGTTTCCCTGTCACCGATTCACATGCATAAAAAAGGAAACATCGCGTGAAGGTGCAAGCTATCAGTGCTGACGGCTTTTTTTTTCTTTTTTTCCTGTCTCTCCCTTTGTGTGTGTGTGTGTGTGTGTGTGTGTGTGTGTGTGTGTGTGTGTGTGTATCTGTGTGTGCGTGTGTGTGTGTGTGTTTGTGTTTGTCTCTCTGTGTGTGTGTGTGTGTGTGTGTGTGTGTGTGTGTCTGTGTATGTGTGTGTGCGAGTGTGAATCACCACAGGAAAGTAAACCACACTGAAAAAATGGACATTCAAACGATGCCTTATAAAGCTGATGTTAATGGACTCAAATGTAATTTTAGAAATCCCAAGTACATAATCATACTGTAAAACGTGCGTTGTTGCAGTTTATGTTAATGGACTTAATGGATATAATTTTTTTTTTAATTCCAAGCACGGATTTCTACAGCAGAACGTGCAATGTAACAGAATCTGCACTTTGAACGAAGGATCAATATCACTGTAAGACACGTGTCAAACTTAGTGTTTTATGACATGAACACGTCACGGACTGAAGAAGAATTAACTCCAAACCACGGAACAACGTGTCAACAACCCGGTTTATTGTTTAACCAACTTCAAATGATCACACAGCAGGATGTTCAGTTAGAAACAGGACACCCCAAGGAACACAATCCTCCCCCATTTCTAATGCCTTTGATATTATCGTCACCATCTGTGATCACCAAACTCCACAAATCCCCGGACGCCCCCCCCCCTACCCCACCCCACCTATCCCTCCTAACCCTTCCCCCACTTCCTCACCCCCCCACCCCCCTCCCCCCCCACACACACTCACACACACAGATACAAAGAACTGAGGTAGTAACGGTAACTCCAAGGATTTGCGCTGCAGGCAGGGGACTGAGGTGGTGGTGGTGGTGGTGGTGGTGGTGGAGGTGGAAAGCATTAACCCCCCCACCCCACCCCCCTCCTTTGCCCACACTTCACGGTACAGGGTGGAATCTTCACACCAGTGCTTCTGTCTGGCCACTTGGAGCGAAACGGCTGTTGCTGTGGCCATGTCTGGAGGAAATTAAGCCTGCATCTTGCGCTGTATTCACAGCATGCTAAGGTAGTCTCGTCCTTCCCCCCCTGCCCCCCTCCACCCACCCCCCCCCCCGCCCACCCGCCCACCCACGCCCTCCCTCCTCCCTCGCACCCCCCGGACCCTTCCCCCCTCTCTCCTCCCCACTCTCTATATCCCGCCTCGCACAGCCGTTTGATTGAAAGGACAAAAAGGGATTAAAACTTGCTACAGATGGTGGTGAGTTTTCTCTCTCTCTCTCTCTCTCTCGGGGGTGGGGGGTTGGGGTGAATGGGATGGGGGGAAGTGGGGGGGGCGGGGGGGGGAGAGGATTCCGATGTTCGCTTGGTGTCCTCTGCTATTCTTACCTCCCCATAGCTCTGTGTCAGTGTCTTTATTACCTATCCCACAGGCTTGAAGATGTCACAGCTTGTGATGGGATGGGGAGGAGGGGGAGGAGGGGGGAGCCTGGGGTGTGGGGGTGGGGGGGGGGGTGCAGTGAACAGAGCAGAACAGAAAAGAAAATGAAAGAAAGGGAAGGGAAGGGAAGGGAAGGGAGGGGCTCCACAGAGGATAGCAAGGGGGGGGGTCATTATGGATTCTCGGAGGTCGCTATTGTACAACAGAAGCTCAGTCCCCAGTGCGGGCGGGCCGTCATCAAAGAGTTGTCTCACCTTCCCTTGTCAACCTGATCGCTGTGCATGTTTGATCAACAGTGTTGGAGAAAAGGTTACATGCAGTTGATAAACAACAACAACAACCAAATAAAAACAACAACAACAACAACAACAACAACAAACAGACGAAGTGGGCCGTGATTTGAACATCTGATTCAGTAACATTCATGACCGATTACTCGTCTGTGTATTCTGAAGTGTGCAAGACAGTGATAAAATCTCTCTCTCTCTCTCTCTCTCTCTCTCTCTCTCTCTCTCTCTTTTCTTCTTCTTCTTCTTCTCATATGTATGTAGATAGATAGATAGATAGATTGATAGAATAACTGTAGCGTAATGTCATTCGGCACGTTCATCATTCACATGAAAATTGATACCCAACACCAACTGATCTCAGAAACTTTGTCAATTAAAAAAAAGAAATAAAAAAAAAGATGCACTGAAGCAGGGATGTCAGATCAGTCTGATATCGAAAAGAAGAAGTGTGTTTGTGGGGGGCAGGGGAGGGAGAGGGGGGTGGAGTTCTAAAGGGGGGATGGGGGGAGGGGGGGAGGGTTAAAACAAAAAAAATAATAAAGGGGAGGGTTGTGGAGAAAAAAAAAGAAAAAAAAAAAGAAAAGGACGGAGAAAGGTGGTACGTTGACAGCTTCCGCAACACACAGACACACACACGAACACACACACACACAGACACACAGACACACACACACACACACACACGAACACACACACACGGCCCCACCCGCAACACACACACATATACACACACACACTACACTACAGACACACACTGCACACACACACACTACACTACACACACACATACACACACACACACTACACTACACACACACACACTGCACGCACACACACACACACACACACACTGCACACACACACACACACACACACAAGCTCTTTTTAGTCTGTGGCTGTTCCATTGTGGGCAGGTGATAGGTGTAGGAGGGGTACCCTAGTGCATCATGTGAGGCCCGGACTC
>JAAQRG010045212.1:0-10903 GCA_011634625.1 Babylonia areolata
CCTGAAACAATTACAGCCACCCACTTTCAGTTCACTTTCAGTTTCAAGAATCTTACGGCATCAATGGTGAGGTGATTATGTCTGACTAGGCCTGACTAAGTGCGTTGGGTTACGCTGTTGGTTAGATGTTTGCTTAGCAGATGTGGTGTAGCATATATGGACTTGTCCGAACGCAGTGACGCCTCCTTGAGTAACTGAACTGAACTGAACCGATTATGTGTGGATGCAGTGTGTGACTGGAAGAAGCAGACGTGTCAGAATGCGTATCAGTTTCAGTTTCAAGGAGGCGTTAAAGCTTGGTGACTGATCACAATTCCATCAGCAGGGTTGACCATCCCTGCACCACTTTACACTGGGAACAAACTCTCTAAAAAAAAACAGTGTGACCTCACTCACAACACACACACACACACCGCTCCCTCCTCCCCCTTTCATGAGAGAAAGCTATCAATACGTTTTTATTGTTTAACAACCCAAAAGATTATACTGAAAACATGTAAGAAAACACTCTGCAAGCAAATTTTTGCCAAAAAAAAACACAAGAAGATGATCTAGACATGACCTATTATATGAGGGGGCTGGGGGTGTGGGGGTGACAATAAAAGATTGAATCACTGCCATATCTTTTGTGGCTGCATCAACTTGATAAACATCTTCCTACCTTAACCCCCCTTTCCACACACACACACACACCAATCTATTCCCTCTCACCCCCCCAAACCCCTATCTCCCACCCCCCCACTTCTGCAACTTCCAGACTTTCTGCAATGACCCACCTGGTTCTGGAGGCTATGACAAGTGCGTTCCAGCTCGGCAGTGCGCTGCAAGTCACTGAGGTTGGAGCCGGTGCTGGCATTGGACTGTCCCAAGGTGGCAGAGCCTGTGGACAGCATGCTGTCCGCTGTCCCCGGTCGGCTGTTTGACGCCGGTCCCTGCACTTGGGCCTTGAGCTGTTGTACCTGTCGCATGACGCACAGCGTTGTGTTCCATTGTCAAAGAACCCAAGGCAACAAGAGAGTTGACCCTGGCAAAGTTTGTGCTGATCCACTCTAACATACATGTATTTGATTGTGCATGACTTGAATCTTGACTGAATGACACAGGAAACGAATGATGAGCGCCTAAAGCCAGCTGTCAGCCAGATCTACCCAGGTAGGCATCCTGTTAAGCAAATGACTCTGGGTTTGTAAAATGCTTAAAGGATGGTCTCTTGACTTAAGACATGTGGTCTACAAATAAATATCTATGATAACAATAACAATAATATTGTATTGTGTTGTACTGCATTGCACAGCATCATATTGTAATGTATTACTTCTTGTCACAGCAAATTTCTCTGTGAAATTCTGCTGCTTTCCCTGGGGAGAGTGTGTCACCAAAGTGCAGCACTGTCCACACACACACACACACACACATATATATATATGTTTGGGTTTTTTGTTTGTTCTTTTTTCCCCTCTTTTTTCTGCCTACAAGTGTATTCATTTTGAATTGAAGTAGGTTTTCTAAAGAATCTTGCCAGAGACAACCCTTTTTTTGTGCATGCATTTACATCTACAAACACCACCACGAAAGCACGTCTCCCCCTCACCTTCCCCACCAGTTACCCCCCTCACACCAAACAAATAAAGAAGGAAGACTGATGCTCACTTCCTGGTAAAGAAGGCGAATGGCTTCCATCTGTAATGTGCGTAGTCGTTTCTCTTCATCGTACAGTTTCTTGTGCCTGTCAGAAAATTACACACATGCGATTTTATTCACACTTGTAATGGTAAACAGTTCGCTTGGTGTTGATAATGACTGGTATGCTTCCGTCAAGTTAAATTCTCACTCTAAGCACATATTTGCTGTCAGATTTCAAAAGTGTGTATGCATGCTTCCTTAGTATAAACACAACATATCTGTTACACATGCAGGTTTTTTCCCCCCCACTAACTGCTAACACTTTCGTTTCTCCTATGAGTTTGGGGGCTGCTACTCCTGCATATTTTTCGTAGTTTTTAAGGTTAAAAAAAAAAAGTAACAGATCCCATTAGCATTCTAAGGCCAAAGAGGCAGTGGATTCAGCTGTGTCTAGGGCTCGGCAAAGGAAGGAAAGGCATGGCCCAATCCTCTTATTTCACCACTTAGTTTAACCTTCCCCAACCAAAGACAGGTACCCATTCACATCTGGATGTAGTGAGGAACATCTGAGTAAAATGCCTTTCCCAAGGACACAACGCCATTCCTAAATGGGATATCAAACTCTAACGCCTGATTTGGCCACTGTGCCTCTCACAGACTTCAGGCGGCCATACACCATTTTCAGATGCATAGCATGTTACATAGCTGTGTTTCCATGTACCATCAGATTACTTACATAGATCCTGGTATCTTTAAAACAGTATTTGATCATCTCCAGTCTTCAGCACTCTCAAAATGTTCTCACTAAATTTGTTGACATCTCTCTAATAACATCCCCTTCCTGGTGCTACTCCCTCTGCTTATATTTTTTTGCATTTTTACATGAAATAAAAACTTATCTTTACACAGAAAGTAATCCTATCTTCCTGGTTCTATTTCTGTACTCATGCCTTGTCAAATCAAACGACACTTACAATGAGAAATTTCACAAATGGGTTACTTTCTTTTTTTTTCTCTCTTGGTATGTGGTCAAATCTTTCTCTCGGTCATGTTTTGAAAAGTCCCATGTAAGCTTCATTGACGTAGATCTTTCTAAACCTAAACGCTAACAAATCTGTCACAAGTAAGCTTCATCATTGTTCAACTTTCTAAACATAATAAAAAGAACGACAATGTGCCACACTTAGCAGACCCGTGCGCACCCACATAATTATGTACACACACTGACACAAAAGTGCAAATGCACACACACACACACACAAAGCAGCTTTACGTTTCAAAGAGCCCAGTGTCCCCACCCCCCACCCCCACCTGTCGAGGTCTGCGCGCAGCAGGACAATGTGGTCCTCAGCCCGGCGGGCGCGGATCTCTTTGCGGATGGACACGACCTCCAGGCTGTGTTCCCGTGCCCAGTATCCCCGCCACACCGCCTGGATGACTGAGGCCGCCCTGTGGCCTGCACACACACACACCACAATACCACAGTATTCAACTACTATTTCAACAGCGACTACTAACAACAATGTGAATTTACAGAGTGCCTATTCTCCAAAAAGGGCTTTAGGTACTTGACAAAAATGGGTAAACACACACAATATAGCTGCAGGGGAAGATAAGCAGCAGGCATAATACTACACCTTGTGGAACACAAACTGCTTCCACTGCCGTGCTTCTGAAGCTGCTCTCTGCTTACAGTGTACACATTTAACTCATTCTATACTGCCCTTCCTTCATTATACTCTCTGTACTGGCCGTCTGTTTATGTTACAAGAAAAATATCTGAAAAAATAATGCAAGCACATACAGCTGTGAAATTTTGTGTCAATACAAAGAATAGAATGGACTAACATTTGGCACAGATTCAAAGCACTCACTTTATTATTAACTGATTTATCATATTTTGAAAAAAACAAACAAACATGTTTTTCACAACTGACATGAAGGGAATGGGTTTTCCACATATAATAGAAATTTTACAAATGTAACCATAGACACTTCCTAATTGGGCAAATGCGTATCCACAGTGTATATCCACTATAGAATCAGCTTGCATTCGACTTTGAGCCACAGTATTTGCCCAAGTTGACAGAGACGCCATCTTGTGGAGTGAGCGAGCGAGAAGGCAGGAGTTGGGTGACTGTACACTCACATGTATTGTACTCAAACAAAGGCATTCTCAGCCACAATAAAAGTACAGGTGCACTTTGCCCTAGTGCTATTCGGGGCTCAAACAGGGAATGACGATCTCTGACACCCGCCCAGCATTTAGTCACAGGTTTGAATAAGTACCGAGTGATGTTCTGTTTGTTTACAAATATTATCACTTTGTTGTAGGCTCATGTAACCTTTTACAGAATTATTTAAGTCTTGAAAAAAAACAAAAAAAAACACACACCTAAGAATCATGTGCTTGAAACCCAGGCAATCGTGTCTGTGCTGTGTGACTCAGATGCAGAAAAGAACACAGATAAGGGGAAGAAGAAAAAATCCTGGATGTATCCACTCTCAGAGCAAAGAGAACCAGAAATTAGTCTATGACTTGATGACTGTTCCAATGTAAGTTCTCACCTCTACTGGGATCTGGCTTGTTCACGAAAACATTTCTTTAGTTTAATCGGACTTATCAAAAAAAGAAAAAAAGAAAAACAAGACGGGTACAATAGCTGAGTGGTTAAAGCATTGGACTTTCAATCTGAGGGTCCCAGGTTTGAATCTCGGTAATGGCACCTAGTGGGTAAAGGGTGGAGATTTTTCTGATCTCCCAGGTCAATGTATGTGCAGATCTGCATGTGTCTGAACCCCCTTCATGTGTAAACGCAAGCAGAAGATCAAATACGCACTTTAAAGATCCTGTAATCCATGTCAGCATTCGGTGGGTTATGGAAACAAGAACATACCCAGCATGCACACCCTCGAAAATGGAGTATGGCTGCCTACATGGCAGGGTAAAAATGGTTATACACATAAAAGCCCACTCGTGTACATACGAGTGAACATGGGAGTTCCAGCCCACAAATGTAGAAGAAGAAGAAAAACCAAAAAATTTTTTTTAAAAGAGGGAGAGAGAGCAAGAGAAAGAGAGAGAGAGAGAGAGAGAGAGAGAGAGAGAGAGAGAGAGAGGAAAAACAAAACAAAGTAAAACAAAAAAACCCTTCCTGACAATCAACATTGTTATTGATCCTTTGTCTTGAACTGCTCAACAGTATCGAACAGGATCACACGGAAAACAAACAGAAATGTTCTTTTCACACACTGAACTGGCTCCCTCCGCTTCAAAGAAAAAAACAACAAAAATACCACCACCACCAACCTGTACGATCTGTTACTGTACCTCACCTCCTTCTCCATAATCCGTCAGCACGGCGTCACTAGCTGGGCGGGACTGGAACCCAGAGTCTGTGCTTAGCTGTAGGCCCGGGGCCGGGCGGTCCCTGTGCTGGTTCAGCCTCTCCGCATTCTGCTGGCACTTGAGCATCTTGCTCAGCTCGATCCGAGTCTGGCGGTTCGAGTCCAACGCCTTCACCCTACTGCGACCCGCTTTGGTCACCTGCTGCTGCTGCTGCTGTTGTTGTTGCTGCTGGGTGGAGATGTGGGAGGAGGCTGGCCCTGAGGGGGGAGGCGTGTGCCGAGCGGTCTGCTGGTGATGGCGGGAGCTGCGTTTGAAGTCGGCCACCCGGTGGATCAAGCTGACTGCAGCAGGGGGGACAACCACCACCGTGTCGCCGCTCTCCGCCGGAGGGGCACTATCACCACCACCACCTCCTCCGGGGGTCGGGGTGGGGGAGGGGGAGGGAGCAGCAGGGTGAGGGGAGGAGGAGGAGGAGGAGGAGGAGGGGGGTTGGTGGTGGTGGTGGGGGTGGGAGGCGTCCAGACTCATGTCGTCATAGTCGTGGCAGTGGGCGGTGGGGGGACGGTCGGCCCGCGGGGTGTGGGCCCGGGGCTCGGCATCCGAGGCCTGAGGCGCGACAGACACAGGGAAGTTGGTCCTCAGCTTCCCCTTCACAATCTCCTGGTTCAGGGGCCGGATCACTCGCCTCTCCTTCAATTCGTACTTTGTCTCCGGGCTCGATTTTGTCGTTGTTGTCGGTGGTGGCGGACGCACGCTGGTCCTGGGACTTGACACGGACGAAGCTGTGGTGGGACTGGAAGACACGGAAGACAGCGGAGGAGCGGAAGAGGGTGGGTGGGTGGAGGTTGGATGTGGTAAGCTGATGGACAGTCTGGCCTGAAGCTGCAGCAGACTGGGGCTGAGGCAGGTGGTGGTGTGGACTGGGGAGGGGGAGGCGGGGGTGGGGGTGTCTCCTCCACCAACCGGCAGGTACACCGACTCTGACTCTAGCTGGCTGTGGTTGCTCCGAGCGTCGCAATCTGGAATCAAGCCAGACTGCGGGGGTAAGTTTAGAAATCGATGGCTGCAAAACATAACTGAACAGCATGGTCGTGGAGAAAAACCTGTGCGGGTAAATAAAAACCTCATTTTTATATCTTTCCTCCCTTAAAGCCCAGCCCACCGCACAGGGAAAAGTTCATTTTCAGTTTCAGTTTCAAGGTGTCAGAGTGTGCAGACAGATTCATTTACACCACACCACACATGCTGTATATAAAAAAAGAAAAGAAAAAAGAAAGCAACAGCAGATGCCCGATCTTCACATTCACCCAACTCATTGATCGGGTCTTGAAAGGCTATCATAGGTTTCTGTGAAACACCAACATAGACATGAAATAAAATATACAAAACAAACCAACACGTAAACACATTAAAATATTGAAGGGAAAACGAAACCACTCTCTGTCACAAGAAAAACGGCTTTACATTATGCGTTATGAAAATGACTTTACGTTACCTGCTACATGCCATTATAAGGTCTCTCTATATGTTTCTATTACTAGTTGCTACAATGATGTTTCTGTAGTTATCATTCTCCTCACAAAATGTTTCTGTCTTTTTTATCATCAACTTTTTGTGTGTGTGTGTGTGGCTTCTCATTATTCTAATGCAACTTCTCAATTCTTCTTCTTATGATATGTTTACAAATTTTCTTATGCCAGCGCCAAGTTGCTGTTCTTGTTCATCCAGCTCTTGATCATGGTGACAGTGCTGAGTAAGTCTACTGTGGTGTTTTGTTTTACTTTTTCTAACAACAGATTTCTCTGTGTGAAACTCAGACTGTTTTACCTGCAGACAGCATGCCACCACACTACAGCACCACAATATATTCATTTCTTTTTCTTTCTAAAAAATAAATCTGTCTGCAAGCGAATTTGTTTCGCTATCAAAATGAATTTTTTCCATATAAATTTTCAGGGACAACCCTTTTGCTGCTGTGGGTTCTTTTACATGCACCAAGTGCATGCCGCATACGGGACTTTGGTTAATGGTTTCATCCGAAACACTAGCATCCAGACCACTGCTCATGGTGTAGTGGAGGGTGGAGAGTGAAAATCCTGGTTCACATAGGGGAATCGAACTCGTGGATAAAATTCTGTAGAAAAATCCACTCTGATAAGAAAACAAATACGCTTGCAGGCAGCAAAAAATATACAGGGGTGGCGCTACACTGTAGCAACACTCTCTCTGTAGAGGGAGCAGTCCAAATTTCACACAAGTTGTAACAAAAGAGTACTATAATACAATACAATACAATACAATGCAATGCAATGCAATACAATGCAATGCAACAAAACACAACAGAATACAAGACAATACAACAAGATACCAGACAAGACGACACAATACAATGCAACACAATACAACAAAATGCAATGCAACACAACACAAAACAATACAACAAAATACAAAACAATACAATGAAACACAATATACGCAATCAATACAATTCAATGCAATGCAATACAATACAATACAATATAAACAACACATTGCAATACAACACAATCAATCAATACAATTCAATGCAATGCAATACAGCATAACACAACACATTGCAATACAACACAACACAACAAAATACAATACAACACAATAATAATGTAATAATATTCTATTTTTATATAGCGCTATAATACAAGCATAAGCAAGCTCTAAGCTCTTTACGATCCAGTACCTAAAGAAAGCATATAAAAAGTAGTAGAAACACAAAAACAGAATCATTAATATTTATATATATATATATATATATATATATATATATAAACAATGCATAAAACTCACAAAGTAACATACTATCAATACTACAACTGTTACACTCCAACACTCACACTAACACCCACGCACAGACACGCACATGATTAAACAGCTGCAACAGAATACACACAATCAATACAATTCAAAGCAATGCAATACAACACATTGCAATACAACACAATACAAGACAAGACAATACAACACAATGCAATAAAACACAATACCAGATAATAATAATAATAATAATAATAATGGATACTTATATAGCACACTATCCAGAAATCTGCTCTAGGTGCTTTACAAAAACGCTTTTGTTAACATAAAACATTATATCTATGTTAAATACACACACCAAAATGTGACTACACACACACAAGCGCGCGCGCGCGCACGCACACACACACACACTGCATACATACATTTTAACATACATGTGTATCTAACAGCTACCCTAACGAATACGCACACATAGGCAGGCACAAACTTACATAAACACACGCGCACACAATACACATTCATATACATGCATGTAGTTGTGGACCTGCCACAATTGAACTTATTGCTGAGGGAAAAGGTGAGTTTTGAGACGAGATTTAAAAGATGCGAGGGAATCAGAATGACGGAGATTATCAGGGAGCTTGTTCCACGTCTTTGGCGATTGAAAAGAAAACGATCTGTGTCCATAGGTCTTACTTCTGATGTATGGTTAAGAAACTCAAAAACAGCAACAACAAAACACTTTAAACTATAAGCAGAAGGACCGGAGGACACAAAATAAAGAAAGAAAGAAAAAAAAAAGGCAAATACCTATGCACAGCCCTAGCTAGTGACCCATCTACAGCAGGCCCAGTGATTACACAAATGAAATGTATTCATTGAGACCCAACACAGGCACACGAGTACGATGGATGCCTTTGCTAACTTAGAACTCGTCTATGATGTTGCATTCAAGCCACTCGGTACCAAAAAGATTGAAATATAAAAAAAAAACCTGAAAAAAAACCCGCTTTATATTGAATCAAAAAAACAAAAAGAAAAAAAAAAGAAAGAATACAACACGGTACAACACATGTTGGATACAGGAAAGGGCAAACAGTTTTGTCTTGTGCAAGGGCTTTAATCAATCAGTCATGTGGTCATTCTCACTGATGTTTCAACGCAAACGTATTTTGCAAACAAGTCAGAAGTCATTCACGTTGGCTTTCCCAGTTTTCTACTGTTTAGTTAATAAACATGTTTTTTTTCGCGCTGCTGACCAGTTTGGAAGCAGAAATGTGCACGGAGTTGCAATTTAAGCCTTTATTCATGGATTAATTGTATTTCATAATGGAAAATCCCAGAACCTGTTCATTGCATTGTTTCACACATAATCCACAACAGTTCTATCCCTTGTTTAATTGTGAAAGCTTTGAGTGCATACGCTGTTATTTTTCTTAGTGGCACAACAGAGAAGATATCGCTTCGTTTCTTGTCGGAACTTATTGCCACTCAGCAGATATATGTAAAAGTTGTATGCTGTTGCAATCATCCAACAAACTGTAAGGCCAGACCTTACTATTTCTGACAACCCATCAGATAGCTGAACATACTGCATCTCAAACCACACATCAAAAATACAGTCAGGAAGTGTTAAAACCAAGTATACAATTGATGTGACAACTAAGGTGATCGACATGGAATGCACCTTATCAGTTTTTGACTGATGGACATTACTCCCTCTCATTTTCTGAGAAAGTTGTGAAGATTTGATAACTTGCCGAATGAGAACAGAGTTCCCAATAACTAGGAAAATAAACGGGAATATTGAAAAACAAAGCAGAACTTCCCATTCAAAAAGTTCTATCATGTGCAGGTACTGTTTTCGGTAATAGCATTGTCGATATTCTGATATATAGGCGAATGTAAAGAAAAAATGTACATGCAATGCACAAGCTGCAAAGGTAATGATGCCCACAATGATATATCCTCTCCTCACGGTGCACAAGATCCCAACACGATGTGGCACGATCACTGACGTCACTCGCTGATACGTCATTGCTACCAAGAACCATGCTGAAGTTATTCCACTCGCATTCCACAGAAACTTTGGAAATTGGCATGAAAAATCCAAGCGGAAAAAATATGAGGTCCAAGAAAACCCCGAATCTCCCCAATAATAAATCGTTGATACCATGAGTTGAACCTGGTCAGACACGGCCAGTGCAGTGAAGTACAAAGCTAAACAGGCAGTGGACTGTGAAGATCGCATCCCTCGCATCACCACCACTGTCATCACATTGCCGAAAGTCCCAAAGACCAGAAGTGGGGCTGGGAGGATTTTCCACAGCATAGTGTTGATGTCTTTGAGAGGGTCTCCTGAACCAGAAACTTCCAGGGTAACACTTTCCTTGTCAGAACCTGTTACATTTTCACGAGATGTCTCTAGAAAGTCGTTATCTCCTGAAGATGTCATTTTGGCAAAAAAAAGAAATGATTCCAGCATGTACAGTTCCTTTTGCTTAACTCACTCAGTACGGCCAGTCCTCTCTTCTCCTCTACACAGACCCCTCGGATGTCCAGTGGATGTCTGAATGACCCAACCTTTAGCTTCCGTCGTCAGAACTGGTATTCTTTGTCAACATTCACCTCTTCAGTATAAGAGCGTTCCGCTTGCAATATTTTGATGATGGTAATTGGGGTGAAACGCTGTTAACGTCGTCTCTTTCGCCGTTCGTATGGAGAGAGTTTTAATAACAGTTTGGGGAGAGTAACATATAATTCAAACACATTTGTCACGATACCTTGTATTCACCTCATTCTCGTTTTCTCCAATTTGGTTAACAAAAAAAGGCCAAGAAATTGATTTCGTTAGATTTATTTAATTTGATAAAACGTAGGGCAGGAATAGTTGTAACTAAGTGAGGTGTAAAGAGGGCAGTTGAAGAATGAGTGATACAAGGTTTTCAATCATGATTTCTGTTACTTATTTGAAGAACGGTTTTTATACCATGACTGATATTCACAGGAGACAATCATAACCAGGATGTCACAAGCTCATAAGTGTGTGTGTGTGTGTGTGTGTGTGTGTGTGTGTGTGTGTGTGTGTGTGTGTGTGTGTGTGTGTGTGTGTATGTGTGTGTGTGTGTGTGTGTGTGT
>JAAQRG010045222.1:0-10920 GCA_011634625.1 Babylonia areolata
AGTGGGCACGGATGGGTACAGTTTCCGTGTCATCTGCCGGTTTCGCCTCAGGAGGCCACCATCGGAGGTCTGGATGATGAGGCTTCTAGGAGCCTCGTGGAGTCTGATCACGGTGCCTCCTTTCCTCTGGTCAGGAATCCAAACAGCATCACCGGGTGTCAGATCTTCTGGTTCGACTACCCGATGCCGTCTGTCATAGTTAGTTGCCATGTCCTCACGATACTGCTTCTCCCTCCTCTTCAGGATGTAGTTGTCAGG
Source organism: Babylonia areolata (assembly GCA_011634625.1). Lineage (NCBI taxonomy): Eukaryota > Metazoa > Mollusca > Gastropoda > Neogastropoda > Buccinidae > Babylonia > Babylonia areolata. The sequence goes on from JAAQRG010045222.1 coordinate 259, forward strand.
GGTCTGGGGTAGGAGGGTATCGGGGTGACATGGGACACGGGTTTTGAGTCTGCGTCCCATACTCAGTTGGGCGGGGGAAAAACCATTGGCCAAGGGTGTGTTGCGGTACATGAGTAGCCCAAGGTACTCATCACCACACTTCTTGATGAGATTCTTGATGGTCTGAACGGCACGCTCAATCTCACCATTGGCTTGGGGGTAGTGAGGGGAAGAGGTCACATGTTCAAACCCCCAGGATTGGGCAAACCTGGCGAATTCCTCGTTGCTGAACTGGGGCCCGTTATCTGTGACAAGGGTGTCTGAAGGTTCGTTCTTGATGCGGTTCGGCTAGGAAAGATGGCGAATACACATGATAACAAAAAGACAGTCAGTCTTCCTACGTGTTAGTGGTGTTCCGAATGTGTTAAGCTAGTTGTGTGTGCTAGCTCCGAAGAAGCACGCACAATACAGACGCCCTGTTTGTTTAGTGACCCCAGATCAGACATGATGTCCTGCTTCAAAGTAAAACGACAGTTGGACTTTAGATTATTTTCAATTTTTGCGAAAGTGCAGTCATTGCTGACTAAAAGGTATGCGCACCTTTTTTAAATATGTTTTTTAACCATCATAGATATGAACTGTGACAATAAAAATAAAAGTGAAAACAGAGGAATTCAGAGGACCTGAAACCTCTATGACAACTATTTCCACATGCCGTGCACAAAATATTCGCAGTTGCTATGTGTATAGTCTGTAGGTCCCCTGGCTCGTGCCAGTCACAAAGTTGGCTAAATCGAAGAATGTTCTTTGATATTGTCTTTTACTCATCAGATGCTAGAGAAAAACTGTGATGATATAAACATTAAAAAAAACTGCATGCATACACATCTTAATTCTTTTCTTGTAAAATTGTATTAAAAAAAAAAAAAAAGAAAAACCGGAAGGCAGCGCGTTTTCCCGTCTAACATTTTTATTTCCGGTCGAGAATCAACCAACAAAAAGGGCGCTTCCTTCAACTTTCACAGTTGCTTTGTTGTTAGCGCTTTGGTACACACCTCGGTGCGTTCGACAAGATATTCTTCCACTGTTAAAAGGTAAATACCTTTAAGATAATTTCAAAGCAGATATCACTTGTATTTCAATTTTTACAAACTTTGATGGTAGAAATAGATATGTAGATTTTGAAATAGGAAGGCATGTTTGGGTCTGGAATTTTTGCTGCAGTTTGTGTTGTAAACAACAGTCCTGATAAGCTTATGTGGCCATGGTGGCTAGCTTTTTTTGCGTGACAGTTGGTCGAGACCACCACTATTTTTTTTCTTTTAGGAAAGCTACGAGTGTTATCATTAAAGATTAAAGTAGATAATATTCGACTTATCGTATCTTTTGATTTTTTCTTTTTAACTTGATGTATCGGGGTCCCATATTTTTTTTTTTTTTACTTGATTGAGATCAGAGATGACAGGCGGCGATGACACCTTGACATCTTGGACAGTGGTCTTTGTTTTGTTTTTGAAATCGATGAGTGTTCATAAAGTTTAAAGAAGTTATTACTCGCCTTATCTTGCCTACTTTTTAATTATTATTATTTTTTAAAGGAACTTGGGCCCAGAAATTTTGCTTGTATTGTAAACAAGCTTGAGATCAGAGATAACGTGACGATATCGCTATTTTTGACACGTGACAACTTTGGCAGGACATTTGCTCGTGACCTCCATTTTGGTGGGAGGTGGGGGATAGCCACTTGTGTTAGTAAAGTTTAAAGTGGATGATAACTGATACTCGCTTTATCTTGTCTTGCCTTGCCTTCGCTTGTGTTTTAAACAAACCTGATATCAGAGATGAAGTGACGATGATAGCTAAATTTGTCACGTCACAACTCGAAGGACGGATGATCGTGACCGTTTTCGGGGACAAAGCCATGTGGCCATTAGAATGACTTTTGAGATTTTTTTCTTTGGTACATTTGCAGACTTTATTATTATTTTTTTCACTTCAGATCTGATCATCTCAGTACTAAGAATCATGTAGTATTGTGGAAATAATGTCCACAAGTCTACATTAATTTAATTTATGTAATTTATTTAATCATTTTATCACTTCACTAGTTTCATATTTGAAACAGACTTCAGTCAAACACTGATTTGCAGTGTCGCAGGCCCAGCAATGAAAACTGATTCGTTTCACACTGGGTTCTTTGTCTTGTTTAATCAAAATATTTGTTTTACTTTTTTTTTTCATTGTGAAAATTTCTTGGTTTCTTGTTATTTGAATAACTGAAGTGTCAGTGTATGTTTGAATCAACTACATGTGCCATGTTTTGACAAAATATTTTTGCTTTTATTGTTATAGTACATTGAGATCAAGGGAAATTTGAGTTTTTATAAAGGTGGAAGAACTTATTTTGTGCCTACAAAATAATATTCAAAATTAAGTCAAAAGTTAATTTTTTTCCAGCCCAAATAAACTTTGTCTTGAAGTCAGCTGTCACTAAGCTACATTATGAGATTGTTGCTTTCCACATTTTGGTGAATGCTCACACGCACACACACGTGCGTGCACACACATGCATGCGCGTGCATATGCATGACAACTTATATGATGATGATATCTGTTTCAGTGTTCAAGAATTTTCAGAAAAAATGACTGATCGCATATCCTATTCCGAGAAGTATGAGGATGACCACTACGAGTACAGGTATGCTTTTTCTTTCTTTTTGTTGTTGTTCCAGACTTATTTGCTTCACTTATAAGTCTTATGATTATGGTTATGTGAGAATGTGACTTGATTATTATCATCAGTATGTATCCTTGACAATTAATCAACTTAATTAATTTAAAAAAAAAAATTTTAAGTGCATTTGTTAAACTTTTTCATGAATTTTATTCATTCATCAATTTCTGTAACATGTGAGTTATGATACCATTTAAATAATAAATTTGTTATGCTTTGAGGTTGCCACTATGAAGCTGAATCTCATCACTAGTACATTCCCATGAGCTGTCAGTCAGTATGACAGAAGGCTGGTTTGTATTATTATTGTACATTATCATTATTGTACAGTATCATTATTATTTCAGGCATGTGATCTTGCCTCCGGACGTGGCTGCTCTGGTTCCTCGTAACCACCTGATGACCGAGTCGGAGTGGAGGAACATTGGCGTTCAGCAGTCACCAGGCTGGGAGCACTACATGGTGCACAATCCAGGTGTGTAGTGTCACTGTTTTCTGTTCTGTTCTGTGTACAGAAGGGGGAAGGTGGCAGAATGGTTAAGATGCTCATCTGCCAATAAAGAGGGTCTGAGTTCGAATCCTGCTCTCACCCTTTCTCCCAAGTGTGACTGGAAAATCAAACTGAGTGTCTAGTCATTTGGATGAGACGATAAGCCGAGGTCCCGTGTGCAGCACATACTTGGTGCACTGCAAAAAGAACCCATGGCAACGAGAGTGTTGTCCTCTGTCAAATTCTGTCAAAGAAATCCACTCTGCTAGGTACACAAATATGTATGCGCTGCACTCGAGCCCAGTCAAGGCCTGACTGAGCGCCTTGGTTTATACTGCTGGTCAGGCATCTGCCTAGCAGATGTGGTGTGGTATATATGGATTTTTCCGAACACAGTGACGCCTGTATAGTTTGACAGTCCTGATATGGCCCTGTGCAGTCAGCTGGACTATAAGCAACAGGAACAATCCTTGAGAAACTGAAAGTGAAAACTATATGTACTGTGTTGTCATACTTGGTTGTCAAACAGCTTTCTCTGTGTGAAATTCAGGCTGCTCTTCATGGAGAGAGCGCATCACTGAAAGTTGTCCTACGACTGTTTGTGATCAAAGGCACAGCGGTGTTGATAATTTTGGTTTGTTCCGGATTGAGTCTAATACTGATAAGGGAAGAGTTTATATTGTACTCTGTATAAACAAACTTACCATGTCAAACTGATTTATTTTCTTTGAAACACCTTCCTACATAATTTAACTTTGTGCAGTATGTGACGCCTTAAGTTCTGGAGTAGGCTTGTTTGTGCGTATGCATTATTCTAAGTTTTTTTTCTTTCAGAGCCCCACGTTCTGCTGTTCCGTCGTCCGCTTGCCAAGACTTTCCTGGACACTAATCTGAGTAAAGCTTTACGAACATCGTAAAGACGTCATGGCACACTGCTGTGGCTGTTGGATTTTTTTATTTATTTTTTTATTTATCTTTTTTCTTCATTTTCTTTTTTTTTTTTTTTTTTTTTTTTTTTTTTTTTTTTTTTAATAGACTAATCCAAAGAAAAAGGACTTTTTAACTGCACATATGAAGACTTGATGTCAGTGGTGGTGAAAAATTATCAACATGGCAGTGGTTTTTAGTAGTTTGAAAAAAAATTTTTCCAGTGTAGTTTCCTGTGTGCTTTTGGCTTCATTTCATTTTATTTTATGAATTTTTGTAATCTTGCTTTTGCTGGGATTTTAACTTAAACAAAATCTTTGTAGTTCTGCTTTGTGTACTCTGAATAGCTAGGTGTCCATTTCTCAGCAATTTTTATTTCTTTTTTGTTGTTGTTTTTTTTTGGGTTTTTTATCAGCTTTTTACATTTGTGAACTATGGTTTAGTGACCATCATTCAGTTGATGATTCAGCTTTGGGAAAAAAATCAACTTTTTCTAGATCCATTATATACAGAAATTGATTGATTATTCTTCCATACAAGGAATCTTTATTGTGTTGTGTCTTTTTTTCTGTATTTTTGTTCAAACAAAAGAATAGTGAACAAACAGACCTGTAAAGCAGCATTGAAAAGTGAATTGCATAAAACGGGTCCATCAGAGAATACTCACTACTGTGTTATGATATACTTAGGCTGAAAACTGGTTACGCAGCATCTTTATTTGAAATAGTGAAATACAGTCATGAATCTTGACAGGAGAATAAAAATTTCTGAAAATAATTACCAGGTGTAGAAGTGTCAAAATGCGAACACTCGACAATGGCATGTTTTCTTTCAATCTTAGCGTTTTACAGTTCTGTATTATTGCTGTTAGTAGTATCAGTGTTGTTATACAGTTTCTGGACATTTTACTGAGGACTAGAAAAGGGTTTGCCGTTGTTTATTTCTGGATCGCGAGTATTTTATTTCGTTTAGTCATAGTTTTTGTTCAGCCTCCAATCCACACTACATACCTGGATTGTGTTGTTTTTTTTGTTTTTTTTTAAAAATCAACTTTTCAGTATTGAGCATTGGTTTAGCAGGCAAGTTGAAGGACACAATACCAACAGGAATTTTTTTTTTTTTTTTTACAGAAATCCTTGTGGCAACAGACTTGTGTTGCCAAGGTGTGCGTGCATGTGTGGCTGTGTGTGTGATACTGATAGCTAGGTAATTGTATGTTATGTTTGTGAAACAGAAGCTGACAAGCTGTGATATCGTTTCCGTTACATTGTGTGGTGGGGTTTGTCGGCGTGATTTGGAGTCAGTTTGTCAGACTGGTTGGTTAAATGGTTGACCTGACCATCCAGACCTGAAGACCTGGTCCTTGGCCATCCAAAGTGAAAGTGTAAGCAGGATTCAAATAGGTTTTTTAAGTTTTTAAATATTTTTTAAGAATTTGTTGGGTTTTTTTTTTAAATGACCAGCCTCTTTCAAGTCTACTAAAAAGATAGAAAGACCCAGGTTAGTAAAAGTTTAAAATCGTTTTTACCTTAAGCATAATCAAAAAACCAAACATTTCAGTCAGTGTCAGTGAAAAAGTGCAGCGGCAGAAAGTTCCACCTGAATTTGAATAAAGTATACATTTTGTCAACGATAAAACAGCAGCAAAACATTCCATCTGAATTTGAAGTTAGTTATTTTACAATGAAAAAAACAAAACTGAAAGAATCTTTGTGACCAAAACTGAACACCAGCACTCAAAATATGCATTTCATCTGGGTTCCTGGTGGCTTAGATTTTAAAGTTTTGTGATCAAAAACCTGATGTTTCAAGTTTTCTTGTCCTTACAGTGCTGACGACCCATCCACAAAGGGAGTCTGTGTGATAACCCGCATAACCAGTTCAGCTCTGTATGAGTATGTATGTATGTATGTTTGTGTTCTATGGAAGTATTTTGTCAGTACCAAATTTAAAAGAAACATAGAAATGAAAGTATTATCCCCTCATGCCAATTCAAAATTTGCCTTCCACATTGAACCCTATTTCTGCCTTGTGAACTTTTTATTCCCTTTAATTCTCCAGTTATTCTGTTTAGCCTATGGATGCACAGTTTTGTAACTTTGATCTACATCTGTATTATGTATCTACATCTATAATGTACAAGAAGGCACCTGATTAGCTGATCATAATTCTGATAACTGGACTTGTCCAGAGTGGATGTTGTGTAAATAATTATGCTAGAGAATTGGAAATTATATGTGAGCCATGAAGGCTTTTTTTCTATTTAATTTTTTTTTTTTTTATAATAATTTCAGTACATGTGCACTTTTTCATCAATAATTTAAAAACAAAGCAATCATGAGTGTGTAGCAAAAGGCAGTGTTTCACCATTACCATCATTTCAATCATCAAGTGTGTGTGTATGTGCAGTTTTTCTGTCCACTTTTGCCTGCCAAGACTGTGCCTCATTGGGAGGGTGTGCATGTTTGTGTGATGGCCTCCTTTTTTTTTTTTTTTTTAACTGTTAATTTCACAGGTAGTTTCTGGTGGCTTGATACTTGTTTTAAGCACAACATTTTAATACATGTAGAATGCTTGTATTTGGTTGAAAAAAAATTACAGAACTTCCAACTAATCAGATCATATGAACTGTTTCTATTTGGGGTTTTTTTCCAATTTTTTTTTTCATTTATTCTGAAGGAATTAAGTATTCATGCATGATCACAATTGCCAAAGCATGACAAAGTAGAAGTATCATTGCAGATATGTGCAAGCGCACACAAACAGAGGAAGCAAAATTTCACAGAATTGGACGCACTACTGTGGAAAAGTGGATGTGTGTTGTTTGCGTTTTTGGTGCTATTTATGCTCCCTCACCCCTTCCTCCCTCTCCCCCCACACCCCTCCTTGGAAAAGAATTGATACTGCTGGGTGAGCACATGCAGAATGTATGGCTTTGTTTTGGTACACTGGATATAGTTGTACCCAGTGTCTTTCAAATTTCATTGAAAAGCTTGTTGGGGCAAGTGGTGTGAATCGGTGTCTGCGAAGAATTTGCTTCATTTGTCTGATGAAATAAACTGGCACAAAAGAGAATTATGGTCAGAGTGATTCTTTTGATGTGTTTTATTCTCCTAAGTATCCAACTCCACATTGTTTGCTGAAGTCCACCACGCCCTTGATCAACATGAATAATTTGCCCTCAATAAATCTTGAGAAAAAAAAACACCACAATCAAAACAATTGCAGCCACCCCTGCAAGAAAACCACTAGTTGGTTTAAAAAAAAAAAAAAAAAAAGCCTGGATGAAGCCCAATATTCACAAAATTTTGTGTACTTAACAAAGCAAGCCAAATTAGCATGAATGGTTTTTAGTTGACGTCTTGGAAAAAAGGAATAATTATGAGCAGGAGACAGATGGACATTGGACACCCCTGACCTGATCATGTTCAATATGTTGTGCTGCCAACAACAAAATCTGGCACTGACAGTTTCTAGACCTATCGTCTACGTCCCTATTGCAACTATTCTAATTTTCTTGGGGTGAAATAGTCATCAAAATCCTTGATTGCAGCATCACCAAAATTGAGCAAAGAATCCCCATGTTCGATAAAGTTTAATTTTGAGACATTTTTACACAAATATTTCCAAACTGCGTAAAAACAAAAGTTCAGTTTCCAAAACGGCAGCAATACTAGCAAGGGAAGTTACTGTATTGCTGCGAGACATGCGCATACTTCATACAAATATCTTTTATACCTTAAACTGCTAATACGAGTCAGCTCATGTCTCAGCTGTGCACAATCTGACAGAATATGACTGCACACATATTTTGACATGGATGTTTTAAGTGGCAAGGCACTTTGGATTATACATATCTTCCAACTTAGGCAGGCGCAGCATATAAGACGCACACCAAAATGAAAAACGGGGTGTCGAAGCAGAATTCATACTACTGACATCATGGGAACTGTCTTTCTATGTTGTGTCAGCTGCTTTGTCGCATGCTCTGTCAATCTCCATCTGCTCTGGCCTGTCCTTTCCAATCTTCCTCTTGTCAGCTATTGTGAGCTACGTTTATTCTGATTCTTGAATGTCCCACTTCCGGCTTCAAAGGTCAACCCCAGTACGTTCAATTCTGAATCAACAATATGTTGACAAATTTGTATTTCTTTTTATCACAACAGATTTCTCTGTGTGAAATTTGGGCTGCTCTCACCAGGGAGATTGCGTTGCTATTCTACAGCGCCACCCATTTTTTTGTATTTCTTCCTGCGTGCAGTTCTATTTGTTTTCCTATCAAAGTGGATTTTTCTACAGAATTTTGCCAAGAACAACCCTTTAGTTGTCGTGGGTTCTTTTACATGCGCTAAGTGCATGCTGCACACAGGACCTCCGTTTATCGTCTCATCCGATGACTAGCGCCCAGACCACCACTCAAGGTCTAGTGGAGGGGGAGAAAATATTGGTGGCTGAGCTGTGATTCAAACCAGTGCGCTCAGATTCTCTTGCTTCCTAGGCAGACGCGTTACCTCTAGGCCATCACTCTACATTTCAAGCATCCATTTGGTGAACGGTATATCACAAGGCACATTGTAGTGGTCAAAGTTGAGGGGGAAAAGTATCACCTCATAGTCTGTAAAAATACAGGAAATGAAATGAAATTATGGTGCTTAGAGCCTCTCTGACCACTAAGGCCATCACCTTCACCTTCACCTTCACCTCTCCCGTAGTCTGGGTTCAGACCGTTGGGGCACCGCTGCTGACCTGGCCACCACCCCTCTCCACTCTTCACGGTTTTCTGATTTCCTCAGGGCGTCACCGAGCGTCAAGCCTGTCCACCCCCGGATGTTGTCTTCCCATCTCTTCTTCTGCCGTCCTCTCCTTCTGCCTCCTTGTACGGTGCCTTGCAGGAACGTTTTTGCAAGACCAGATGATCGGGAGATGTGTCCATACCACCTAAGTTTGCGTTTTTTCACTATGGACAGAAGGTCTTCGTAGGGTCCAATACTTTGCTTGATTCTGTTCTTCACTTCCGTGTTAGTGATGTGGTCTCTGTAGGAGATGCCAAGTAGTCTACGAAAGCATCTCATCTCGACAGCTTGGATTCTTCTCTCGATGTCTGCAGTCAGGGTCCAAGTCTCGCAGGCGTAGAGCAATATTGATATAACCAGGGAACGCATCAGTCTGATTTTTGAGCTGAGAGCGATGTTTTTGTTGTTCCAGATGGTGTTCAGCTTGTTGAGTGCCATTGTTGTTTGGGCAATTCTCGAGAGTACTTCTGGTTTAGATCCTTCATCTGACACGATTGCTCCCAGATATTTGAAGCTGTGGACTGTTTTAAGCTTTTCGTCGTTGACTTTGATGTCAATGCTGATGCCGTTGGTGTTGTTAGTCATCAGTTTGGTTTTCTCCGCACTGATTTGCATTCCATACGATGTGGAGGCTTTGTCTAGATGTTTGACCAGGCTTGCCAGTTCTTCTTCTTTTCCAGCCAGTCCATCAATGTCGTCGGCAAAGCGTAGGTTTGTGATTGTTCTGCCGCCTATGCTGACTGTTCCTACATGCTCTTCCAGTGCGTCAGTCATTATTCTTTCTAAGAAGATGTTGAAGAGTGTTGGGGAGAGTAGACAGCCTTGTCTCACTCCGACTGTGGTTCTGAACCAGTCCCCGATGCTATTGTTGAGTTAGACGGCGCTGGTGGCTTTGTCATAGAGGTGCTGTATCAGTCTGATCAGGTTGGCGTTGATGTTGTACAGATTCATGGTAGCCCACAAAGCTGCATGCCAGACCCTAAGGCCATCAACACAATATCAACTAAGTGAAGCACATTCTTGCTGAAAACAAACAGCCAACATACAGTGCTGAACATGAAGGTAAAAACTCAGTTCACATCAACAGGACATACTGCTCAATTTCATCAATTTTAATGAACATCAAAAATTTTCTCCAAAAATACCACAATCTTGAGACCATAAAATTTATCCATTTCAAATAAAATCATACAACTTGCTCCTTGTCACAACCATTGTTGGAGTTTTACAGTTTCTCACATGGAATGTTTTTCACTGGATGGATGTCACTTTTTCAAGTACTAATAAAAAAAATAATGGATTCTGAACATTAAAAAAAGAAAGAAAAAAAGTGGCATGCAGTTTAACATTTGTTCAGGAGCTGTATATTACAGACATACACACACACAAAAATAAATATATGGAGCAATGTTCACTGAATGTTTTAACAGTACAGCAATTGAAGCTGTAACCTCACAACCACACACAAAACATCCATTTTTACTGGTAACAGCCACTGAAGCTGTAACCTCACAACCGCACAAAACAACCACACACCTGCAAGTGTGCAAAATAAAAATTAATCAGGCTCCACAAACAGTTCAGGATTGCACATTTTTCTTTTTGGTGGTGTAGTGAAATCACGCATTTTTCAAGGTGTTTGAGTTGCACATGCGCCAGAAACAGCCGTCAGTGTGTTCAGCCAGAGGGCAGTGGCAGATCAAATGCAGCCTGCATAACATCATCTTGCAATCTTCTGA
>JAAQRG010045225.1:0-2500 GCA_011634625.1 Babylonia areolata
GTGTTGTATTGTTTTTTCATCCTCGGAGCATAAGCACTCGGGGTAGCTGTTATAGATATCTAGCTAGACAGCTATCTAGCTAGAAAGATATATTAATGCGTAGATAGATAGATAAATAGATAGATAGATAGATTCTTTATTTTCCAACGGTGGGTATATTAGCACATTAGCAAACGTTCATATTTGCCGTTGTTCTAAGAGACACACAAACATATACACATACTAATGTTGTTATACTCAGCACATGGATAGATAGATAGATAGATAGATAGATAGATAGATAGATGATGGAGTGATGGCCTAGAGGTAACGCGTCCGCCTAGGAAGCGAGAGAATCTGAGCGCGCTGGTTCGAATCACGGCTCAGCCGCCGATATTTTCTCCCCCTCCACTAGACCTTGAGTGGTGGTCTGGACGCTAGTCATTCGGATGAGACAATTAACCGAGGTCCCGTATACAGCATGCACATACCGCACGTAAAAGAACCCCCGGCAATAAAAGGGTTGTTCCTGGCAAAATTCTGTAGAAAAATCCACTGCGATAGGAAAAACAAATAAAACTGCACGCAGGAAAAAAATACAAAAAAATGGGTGGCGCTGTAGTGTAGCGACGTGCTCTCACTGGGGAGAGCAGCCCGAATTTCACGCAGAGAATTCTGTTGTGATAAAAAGAAATACAAATACAAATAGATAGATAGATAGATAGATAGATAGATAGACTGCTTGTTAAACTGCTTCTCTGGTTACAAATAAACTACAGAATGTACGAGGCGAGAATTAAATACGATGTCGCGTGTTTCTGTTTCTCTGCTTTCCGTTTTCAGTTTCAGTTTCAGTTTCCCCAGGAGGCGTCACTGCGTTAGGACAAATCCATATACGCTACGCCACATTTGTTGGGTAGATGCCTGACCAGCAGCATAACCCAACGCGCTTACTCAGTCCTTGAATGTATGCTTATGTATTTCTTTACCTATCAGAGTGGGGTTTTTTTTTACAATCTTTTGCTAGAGGACAACACTCTCGTTGCCATGGTTTCTTGTTCAGGTGCGTGCTGCACACGGGACCTCGGTTTATCGTTTCATCCGAATGACTAGACGCCCAATTTGATTTTCCAGTCAAACTTGAGAGAAAGGGCGAGAGCGGGATTCGAACCCACACCCTCACCGGACCTTTCTATATTGGCAGCTGAACGTCTTAACCATTCTGCCACGTTCCTTCGTCTGCTGTCCACTCCACTGAACCTACCCTACCTGCCTGACATTACCAGCGTTTACACCCCTTTAACTCTCTCCATACGAAAGGCGAAAGAGACGGACGTTAACAGCGTTTCATCCCAGTTACCATCATCAAAATATTGCAAGCGGAAGGCTCTTATACTGAAGAGGTGAATATTGACAAAGAATACCACAATTCTGACAACGGAAGCTAAAGGTTGGGTCATTCAGACAGACACCCACTGGACATCCGAGGGGTCTGTGTAGAGGAGAAGAGAGGACTGGCCGTACTGAGTGAGTTAAAGTACTCTGGCTCAGACTGTAAGAGACCTGAAGAAAATTCCTCATGTCAATACAAGAAACTTTGCTGGTCGCTCCGCCCTCTATGCTGCTCCTCATATCTGGAACAATCTTTTTTCCCCTCTCAATCTTAATCTGAAAAGTCTGTCTCTAAAAAAACGAACCCCCCCCCCCCATTCCCCCCCTCCTCTCACCCAGCACTGCTCCCCTCACCCTCCTCTTAACCTCCCCACCCAAAATCACCATCTCCCTGAAAACAAAACAAGTGAAGACATGAAGAGAGTGTGGAGTGGAGCTGGGTACCAATCCGGAAATCCGGATCGTTTAATTTCTTCTTCTTCTTCTTGTTGCTGTTGTTGTTTTCGTTGTTGTTGTTTGTTGTTCTTGTTGTTTTCTGACCGAGTTTTCTTTTTTGTTTATTTGCTTGGACTATACTAGTGCCAATATGTATAAATCCGTTTGATTGTATTTGTATTTGTGTTGTATTTGTATAACTCTTTTTGTCACAACACATTTCTCTGTGTGAAATTCAGGCTGCTCTCCCCAGGAAGAGCGCGTTGCGCTACAGAATTTTGTCAGGGACAACCCTTTTGTTGCCGTGGGTTCTTTTACACGTGCGCTAAATGCATGCTGCACACGGGACTTCGGTTTATCGTCTCATCCGAATGATCAATACATGCACAGATACACACACACGCGCGCGCGCGCACGCACACACGCAAGCACGAATATGCACGCGCGCACACACACACACACACACACACACACACACACACACACACACACACACACACACACACACACACACAGGCTCAGCGAAAGATATTTTGGCAACTTTACTTCCAATGAGTCCGCGAGGGCGAAAGTGTGTGTGTGTGTGTGTGTGTGTGTGTGTGTGTGTGTGTGTGTGTGTGTGTGTGTGTGTGTGTTGTGTGCGCGCGTGTGTGAACTCGAACCCGTTTACCCAAACTGCCCACATACAGATCAG